>VZUA01088616.1:51244-62034 GCA_013401035.1 Horornis vulcanius
GCATCTGGCAAGCAATTCACTACTAACATCAAGGAAACAGACTCCTGAACAAATTATATGAAAGCAGAATCAAGTGACCAAGACAGAGCACACAGTGTGATTTTAACTATAAGAAAGCTTAAACTAAAACAACAATAATTTAAAAAAAAAATTGGTGAATTTGGCAGCTGACCTTCACAATTGCAGGGTCTGTGAAGGTCTCGTTGAGGATGTTCATGTCACTGCGCAGTTCCAGCGTATCAATAATGAAGTCTTCTGTCCGGGTGGAAATCTGCATCAGACATGTCAAGCCAAGGAAGCTCCTGTAGGAGTGGTGCTGGAAACAGGGAAGAGAGAGGTAAGCTAGGAATAATTCCAGAAACAATACAATAAAACAAACAGCATTCCAAATGAGGGAAGAAAGAGCAACAGGGACTTCTTTGAGAAAAGAAGACAATTGGATGAGCAAACTTTCTCTCTGCAGTCACCAAGATGACATTAAAAAAACCCACAGGATTAACTGAAAGATTAAATTCACTAAGAAGTCCACAGCCAGCCGTGCCATTGGAAAACTTCTAATGGTCACAAAGTTTAATTCAACCTTATAGATGATATCTGACAGATCAGGGGCCAGGAACTGTCTTCTCATGTCAGGGAGTACAAAAATCAGGAGAAAACCACCCCCCACCCTTCCCCACAAAGAATATAATGGTCTCCTAGCTCCTAAAAGTACATGTGTAACTTTGAAATAGAAAAGGCAATTGGATTACCTCTAAGTCCAAGGCAAATTCTTTACAAGCCATAAGCTTTTCATTTAGTTCTACCAACTCATCCAGTGTGGTGATGAAATGACAGGGTGTTTCCTCAATGGGCCTGTACATCTGGTAGAGCAAATGAATTAGGCATGGTACGTTCACTGTCAACTTCCAATCCCAGCCTCCACCCTCAAATCTGAAATTTGTCAAGTATGGCTGTAAATGTACTGCATCTGTAGTTTAAAATTAATGCGGGCACCAACCTGGAGTTCAGGTTTCTCGAGAACTCCATCTGGTGGAGAGAAATGCTCCAGTTCGTACTGGTAAGGGTGAGCAAACCTGTGGAAATTAGGAAGAGACAAGCACGGACTAACTTCCAGTCCTCTTTATGAGGACAGAGGCTTTGAGAGCTATGGTAGTTTCCCTATTCTGTCTCTTTTTAAGCAGAGGTTTAATGTAACTGCAGAGGTCTAAAGCAAATCACACACAATGTAGTGTGGACACAAACACATGCAGAACTGTTATACATGATGAGAATCAGCATAATCCGACCACACAGGTTCACCCAGGGGACGCCAAGCACCTTGCTGTCAGGTTAGTTTCTTACATGTCTTGCTCAGTTTTCTGCGTCCTCTGCTGATGTATGAAGTCTGCCAAAGCAGCTGGCACATCCAAGTCCTCAGGGCGCTCCTTTCTCTGCCGTCCACTTTTTGTGAGGGCTGAACAACCAATATGGAATAACTGGACTGGGTCCCCCACATAACATGTTCTCAGCCTACCACTATCTCCCTCTCCACCCACCACAAGAGTTTATGGAGTATCAAAAATCTTAACAATTTAGTGCTGTTGCTGTCGTTTTGTACCTCAAATAACAACTCAGTTACTTGTCTGTTTTTAGGCAAGACACAAGGTGGTGTAGCTCAAAAGCTTGGATGGAAATTGAAAAATCTTCAGGAAAATTTTTCAATCATTCCCAGTTACTGAAAGTACAACTGCATCAGTGCAGAATACAGATGAACTGGCAGCAGCAGAATGTCTTACTGAGACAAGGTGTTACCTGCAGTTTTGATAAAGCACCAAAACCAAAGGTAGGTCTCCCCAGACACCAGCTGCAGCTCACTCAACAGAAAAGAATATCTGTAAAGCCAACTAGACTAGTTAAGACTTCTCACGCAAAAGTGACTCTCATGTATGTTCAAGGTGGTAGAGAGCAGCAGCAGATTATCTGTTTGGAACAGATTATTTGCTGTATACCAGCAAGAAGATACTGTTTGCTGACCTGCCCTGACATCACATGTATGAAGACAATAGATCACTAAGATCACTACACTCAAATGTTCAACAACTCCTGCTATTTTTTTTTTACAGTCAGTGATTTCTCCTCTGGACTGTGAGGACAGGTTTGTGTCAAATACTTGCAATAAATTACTCCCCCCCACCCCCAAAAAATAAACTCCTTACCTTCAGGCAAAGGCTTCAAAGCATTGGGTTTGATAAAAAGTTTAGGTACAAAGGGAGTGTTGGAATTGTCAATCTTTTCACGAAACTTAAGCTGTGGTCGAGAAATATTCTTGGCATGAAGCAGTCGGAATGTTTCAGACTGAGTTCTCTTGTGGAATTCTCCTGCCTATTTAAAAAACCAACAGGACTTATCAGACATTCAGAGTTTCTTTTACTCAGTCTGATCCAACATTCAGAGGAAGAGTTATACGCCACACTTAAAACTTTTTCTCAATGAGGAATGAAAGTGTTGGGACTCAAGACCCTGAATTCATAAGGACAGGAAAGGCTGTTGAGCATGTGAAACTGAAATGGCAATTGAAAGCACATAGATTTCAGAATCAAGTTTGAACGAATAGGAAAAAGAAAAAAAAAGAGAGAGATACTTAGAATGTGTGAAAAAACACGAGAGAACACTTAACTACTCAACTGCACTGGAGAACTGGTAGTGCAATGGCTGGGAGAACAGCTGAGCCAAACTGAGCACAGGGCCCTCACCTTACGGTTCCAGCTGGAAACGATCATCTGTGGGGGCTGTAACCCAGCTGGCAGGACTGGCTGCTGGTTTCTGTTCACTCCTGATGCTTCATCCAATAAAATACTCTAAAACCCAGAAAAACAATGTGAAACACCTGTTCAATCACCACACCCAGACACTCTAGTCAGAGTGAGTAAAGGAAGTCACCTAGGTAGGCANGTTAAGACTTCTCACGCAAAAGTGACTCTCATGTATGTTCAAGGTGGTAGAGAGCAGCAGCAGATTATCTGTTTGGAACAGATTATTTGCTGTATACCAGCAAGAAGATACTGTTTGCTGACCTGCCCTGACATCACATGTATGAAGACAATAGATCACTAAGATCACTACACTCAAATGTTCAACAACTCCTGCTATTTTTTTTTTACAGTCAGTGATTTCTCCTCTGGACTGTGAGGACAGGTTTGTGTCAAATACTTGCAATAAATTACTCCCCCCCACCCCCAAAAAATAAACTCCTTACCTTCAGGCAAAGGCTTCAAAGCATTGGGTTTGATAAAAAGTTTAGGTACAAAGGGAGTGTTGGAATTGTCAATCTTTTCACGAAACTTAAGCTGTGGTCGAGAAATATTCTTGGCATGAAGCAGTCGGAATGTTTCAGACTGAGTTCTCTTGTGGAATTCTCCTGCCTATTTAAAAAACCAACAGGACTTATCAGACATTCAGAGTTTCTTTTCCTCAGTCTGATCCAACATTCAGAGGAAGAGTTATACGCCACACTTAAAACTTTTTCTCAATGAGGAATGAAAGTGTTGGGACTCAAGACCCTGAATTCATAAGGACAGGAAAGGCTGTTGAGCATGTGAAACTGAAATGGCAATTGAAAGCACATAGATTTCAGAATCAAGTTTGAACGAATAGGAAAAAGAAAAAAAAAGAGAGAGATACTTAGAATGTGTGAAAAAACACGAGAGAACACTTAACTACTCAACTGCACTGGAGAACTGGTAGTGCAATGGCTGGGAGAACAGCTGAGCCAAACTGAGCACAGGGCCCTCACCTTACGGTTCCAGCTGGAAACGATCATCTGTGGGGGCTGTAACCCAGCTGGCAGGACTGGCTGCTGGTTTCTGTTCACTCCTGATGCTTCATCCAATAAAATACTCTAAAACCCAGAAAAACAATGTGAAACACCTGTTCAATCACCACACCCAGACACTCTAGTCAGAGTGAGTAAAGGAAGTCACCTAGGTAGGCATCTCCATAGCCATCTCCCCCAGATTCTGTGCAATACAAGACAGATAAACGTGGAAGGAGTATGTGGAACATCAGGGGTGGGAAGAGTTTCTTCAGAGAAGCAGTCCAAAATGTACAGACATGTCCTCAGACTGTGAGGATTTTATGTCAAACTGTATTTAGTTTCCTCACACATCCCATATTACCTTCCCTCCCTTTGGTCCACCTACCTTGGCTGCTGGGATCTCTGGCCTGGCATTTGGAAGGGTTTTTAAAATAAAAAGGGAATACATCAGATTGAGGAAATAAGTGACTAATTGTGCAAGAACTATGGTTCTTGCAATGAAAAAGAAAACTTGTGGCAACTGAACACTTTTTAAGAACCACATCCAGAATTAATTTGCTTACCACTCTTTCAAGAATGACATCATTGGAGTCAACCAGCATATCGAATTTATCTTCCAGCCCTGTCACTTTGCTGGAATCTTTCATGAGGCTCCGGCAGCCATGGTACTGCATCACCTGGCTCATGCTTGCAAGAGAACAGCACAGCTGTCAGCAATCTGAAAGCAGGCAATCTAAATACTAAAACATCCAATTCTCTTTGTCTTTCTACACTTCAAAGTATAAAAATAAATCAAATTCTAGATATCACCACATGAGCAGTAAATAGAAAAAGCACCTATACGGTATTGAGTGTTAGAATTAGTTTCTCACAAACACGACTTTTAAAATGGACAGCCTAATGTGTGCAGTATCAGGTGCTCCTCTCTGCACAGCTCTTCATGGCAACCATTATGAAAGGCCCTCTTCAAGCTTGTCGCTTCAGCTGCCAAGTGCTAGAGAAGCAGCTCAAACCAGACGTGTGAAATAAACCACCTTTTTACCGACGGCGAGTTTGGAGCTGTCAAAAGAAGGGGGCTACCTTCTGGTTTGGATGGAGAGCTATCAGCAACAGCCCAGAGATGCAAAGGGGCCCTTACCAGCGGAGCAGGCGGTCGCCCTGTGTGTTGCAGTAGGCACGGAACCCAGGGAAGCTGCAGTAGAAATCATACTCGTCGCCAGGCTGGGGGAGCCCATTAGATGCCTTTGTTGCAGCCACCACCGTGCCGAGAGCGTACTGTGCAGGAACACGGTTACCAGCATTTTGTCAGTATTTTGCTTCTGTTTACTTGGGGTACTCTTTGATAGAAGTGCGCTTTGCCTGGCTGGTTGGAGCTGCGGGGTTCTAAGCTGTGGTATTGTGGGGCTTCTTGCAAGGAGAAACTTCATATTTAAATGATGGAAGTCTAAAAATTAGTGATCAGACACTGAACAGGCTCCCCAGAGAATGGTCACACTCCCCAAGGCTCTCAGAGCTCCAAGAGCATTAGGACAACGCTCTCAGGCACAAGGTGGGATTGTAGGGGTGTCTGCAGGGCCAGGAGCTAGACTCGATGATCCTTGTGGGAGCCTCCCAACTCAGAATATTCTACAATTCTAAATCAGCAGGAACGCAGAAAATTATTACTTCAACAAAACACCCCAAATCCCTGCAATGCTTCCTATTTGGGATCTGGCAGCCATTCCCTCTCTGGAAGCAGCATCGTGCATAGGTAAAACACACGGGGGTTAACGCTGCGACTTATAATGCCAGGGGCAATTCCTATCGCGACAGGCCCTCACGAGGGCCCCGATTCCTTCGCAATTCCAGGAACCCCCGGCGGCTGACAGGGCCAGGGCCCGACCCAGGCCGGTAACAGGCCCGATACACCTCTCTGGCCCCCGCACCCGCCGGCCCGGCCCACAGCGTCCCTCTCTCATTGGGGGACACCCTACGGTGTCACCCGCTCAGGCTGGGGTCTCCACGCGGCCCCCGCGGGACAGAACTACAGCTCCCGGCATGGCCCGAGCGCACACAGCACGCCGGGAGCGGTAGTGCCTGCCCCGCTCCCCCTGCCCCTCTCAGACCGCACCTTGACAAAGGCGTCGGGGCTGTCGAACCCGGGCAGGGCCGTCATCGTGCTGCTTCCCTCAGTGTCCGCGGGCGTCCCGGAGCTGCCCGACGGCCCCGCCGGGCTCCCCTCACGGGCGGCAGCCGCCATGTTGATGCGCGGCGCTGTCGCGAGAGTCGGGCGCTGTCGCGAGAGCGCAGCACGAGCGGCGGGAAGGGGGAGAGGAGGACAGCGGGGGCCGCAGGCGCCCCCAGCGGCAGGACGGGGCAGGACAAGCCCTCTGTGGGCCCTGAGGAGAGCCCTGATGGCCACCGGGCTGGGCTTCTGCGCGGCAGACCCGGCCTTTTCCCCCCACAAACACACACCCATAGAATCACAGAAAATCCTGAGTGGAAAAGGACTCAGGGGGATCATCGAGTCCAGCTCTTGGCCCTGCACAGGACACCCCAACAACCCCACCTTGTACCTGAGAGCGTTGACCAAACGCTCCTGGAGCTCTGGCAGCCTTGGGCTGTGACCACTCCTGGGGAGCCTGTTCAGTGCCCCACCACCCTTTGGGGGAAGAACCTTTTCCTGATATCCAGCCTAAAAGTTCCCTGACACAGCTCCAGCCGTTCCCTGGGGTCACCACAGAGCAAAGATCAATGCCCACCCATCCTCTTCCCCTCAAGAGGAAGCTGGAGACTGCAATCAGTTTCCTCTCAGTCTCCTCCAGGCTCAAGACCAAGTGCCCTCAGTGGCTCCTCTTTCCCTCCAGGCTCTTCATCATCTCCATGTTCCCTTCTCTGGACACTCTCTAGCAGCTTAATAATCTTTCTTATATTGTGGTGCCCAGTTCCCTTGACAGCCACATCAATACCCAGAAAAGGGCTAGGGCCAATACACAAATTAGTGACTGCCACCTCCCCATTTCCAATTTTTGAAGTGCAGCATTTGCACAAGGAGCTGAGGAAGCCCAGGGAATCCTGTCCAACACTCCATGCTGTGCCTGGAGCTGTGGCTGTGACCCTGAGCCCAAGGAAGCTGATGTTCTTATCACACAGATGACACCACATCTCCTGGAAAACAAAAAATTAGGGGTTGCATGGTCACAGTTTTTTTATACAACTGACAGACTTCATTCAGCTACTTTCTGAAGGGAAATAAAGCCAACCACCTGAACTGATGCACAAAAAGACAAATCAATGGCCACAGGAACCTTAAAAAATTTGCAATCTCCTTCCCTGTCCCTGCCTAAGACAGACTTAGGAATAAACAGGGACACAGCTGAAGTGTTTACATTTTGATGTAATTTATTGGCACAAAAATATGCAAATACAACATGGCATCTAAACATGGCTACTCTGTTGTATTTTGTGCATTGTTTTTAATATTTTTAATTCATAAATCATAACTTTATCTTCAACCTCATGTTTAATACCCATTATTTTCTGTTTCAAGTTACAACCAGTTCCCCCCGTCTGCCTCCTGTGCCAAAGCCTAACTTTCCCTAGTTATTTCCCAACACAGCTTTTTAACCCAGACACTGCAGGAGGCTCCCAAGTGATATTTATCTGTACCCTGCATCCAGTTTGCCACCGACCACTCTGCACAGAGGCACTCTGACTTTGCTCAGCTCAAGGTTTTCAGATCTTGGATGTGGTAAAAACCCTGATCTAGTCAGAAACACAAATCCTGAACTAGTGTAATGAGCAGATAGACAATTTCCAATTTGGGGCAAGAATCAAGTTTGAAAACAAGGTACAGGAGGAAACAATGGTAAAATTCTACTTCTCTTTCTTTCCAGTTATGCAGCTCCCCTCAAACCTAAATGAAGCCTCCTGCACAAGCGCATTTAGCTCACTGCACCCACATCAACAGGAATGACCAGGGCAATAATTAATCTGTAAGTTACTTAGTTACATTGCCAAGTGAGTGAAAACCCGTATAGTTATTTTCAATGGATCTCCAGTTCCCCAAAGACAAAGTGGAACCATAGACATCTATGGTACAATCAGTCTTCACTGTCCTGGAAACCCAAATCAAGTGTTGTGTTTCAGACAGCTTGTTTTTCCAACAGCAGCTATACATTGGCTTACACCAACTTTTAATATACAATAACTCTTTTCATTTACATTTAAAAATATTTGACAAAGGCTGTATTTCAGTCCAACGTTCAGTTTGTGTTTGTAGAAGAGCAAGTTTGGAGCGAAAAAGCCTCCAGAATAAAAGGCTGTGCATACTCTGGAATCTCCTGTTACCAGAAAGGACACCTAAAGAAAATAAAGATATTTTAATAATGTTGACTTGCATGTAGTTTCAAAAAGGCAACAAACACTGAGAAGGACTGAGATTCATACAGACTGAGCACCATTTGAGCGCAGGCAAGGTTGCCAGGTGATCTTTGTCACTTTTAAATATTAGTAGGAAAGAGATCTATTTCCTTAAGTATAGTTCTAAGTTATCTAACTCTCAAAACAATACTGAATTGTCTTTGTTTCGTTCTTCAGTGTAACTGAAAGCACTGACCACCACATTCCTTATTTCAAACACTCAAACTGTAAAATCCTTGTCACTACTTATAACAGCAAATTTCCTAGAGAACTGTCTATGGCATTGCCATGGGCTTGCAAAATCTACCAGATCAGATGCAGTATGTGGTAAGGCTCCTACAAATAACTAACCAAGCAGGTGAGGTTCTCTTTAGCAGTTCCCTGCTCAGACTATTTCAGAAGAGTTTTGCAGGTTAGCTGAGTGACAAACTCACCATCCAATGTAGCACTGGCACAGGTTCTCATGAGAAGTTGCTTGTTTAATGAGCAGTTCTACTTGTGTGGGTACATCGAGAGTTTCATCATGAGAAAAGTCTCGACCTTTGAAATTAAAGGACGAAAAAAACATGAAAAGAGTCACAAATCCTAGTCATAATCCCTTCAAGTACATTATCTGGCAGGTGGGGAGTGGTTTCTTACAAACTTTAGAAGTGTAAAATTTTGCAACTAAATGCTGCAAACTATGAAGCCAGGACAGTAGAAATTCAGGTTCCACTAAGAAGCTAATACAAGCAAAATATTAAGTCCTTGTAGTTACAAACACCTCTGTACTTTTCAGATCAGATTTATTTGTATCTAAATGCAGGCACAGTACTTAGGTTTTGGACAAAAACAGGAAAATGGCCTCATCTACTTAATCAGAGTATGTTAAATTAAAGGATTAACACAAAATACAAACACTAAGGATAGTGCTGATCCATCAGATTTTCTGTTTCTTTTATATAAACATAACTACACACGCACCAGTGAGTTTATCTCGCACCCTGTTGATGATCTGAATTGCCTTCTTATTTAGAGCCTCTGGCTTCACCAGACCATCTCCTACTAAAAGACAGAAATAGGACACAGAATTAGGACCTCATCTCAACAATAAAAGCATTTGTCTTGCTGTTAGATGTGCCCTTTGCAAATACAATTTTGAGAGCAAACCTAGATGCATTTTCTATAGACAGAACTCTTTGTGGGAGTTGAGAACACAGATAATTTTTATGCTGACAAGAGACTGTATCTGTCCCATCTTGTATAATTGCATTTGGATCATGATGAAATTTTCTTATCTAAGAACAGTTTCTGGAACAGCATAGAAACAACAATGAAACTTACTGAAGGAATGGATGGATTCAGGCACTGTGGTTCCAGTTTTTTTATGGGCTGTCTCACCCAATTCCACACTGTCCAACATTTCTATTGACAAAAAGATGAAAACACAGAAGCATAAATGTGAAGCTGAAAATCAGCTGAATATTCTTCTGGAAACATTAGCAAGATTGCTAATCAGCTAATTTGAAAAGCATAATTGTGACATCTACCATCTTTTCTACTCACCTACTGACTGACTGGCTGAGTAGGAGTCTGTTCTTGTTCGTGAGCGCTTATTGCCCTTTGTATTTGCTGCAAGAAAACAAGGAGTTGGAAAGCATGAACTGCAGTTTCAGTTTTTCAGAGCAAATCTGTCCACAAACAATACAGATTTGCTGCCTTTCTCCTTCTCCAGATTTGATGTCACTGAAAATAATTACAATCTCCTGACAACTGCTGTAATTTCATATTAAAATCCTTAAAACGGTGAAATAGCACATGCAAACTGACAGTTTGATCAGATTGTTTGAAAACACACTGGATTTCAGGCTTCTGGATTTCTTGTATGAATATTCTCTTGCTGTCACTATTTTATCAGAATCACTTACTGTCCATCAATCTCCAGTTCAATAGGGGATCGTACACAAAGGCTTCCAGCACAGCCATGACACTGTCCTTGTGTTCACGCAGCACTTCCATCACTGTGTGACAGGTGATTCTGTAGTTCCCATCAAGGCCTGTCACCTTTTTGGAAAAAAAAGAAATTAACCAACCACTGCCTTGTTCACTCTGCAACTCCAACCCCAACACTCAGGGAGCAGGAAGTAGCTTTGAACTGGAGTTCACTACGCTTTGTTCATTAAGAGAACAAGACACACATTAATAACAAACTAAGAAGCTCTTTTCTCCATGAAGATGATCTTTGTAAAGTACCATGCAACTGACTGTGTCTGGTTGATATAAACAGCTATTTGAAATGGGGAAACTAAGGAAGGCCTAAGCAATTGGAGGAGTTTCAGGGTAGTTTATTTTCTAACTAAAAAGTTGCTTTCCACTGTAATGTACTGCAGATATCACAGGAGATATTTTAACTCACAGAAAATGAAGCTGAAATATTAACACCTCTGGTTCTTAAGGAGTGGTAAAGTTTAGCCAGAAAAAAAATACAGGAGAAACTGAGAAATGGTTGCCATTTTCCCTGGGAATAGTCCCCTCCAAATCAGAGGGAATGCTTACCTCCATAGCGTTTGTCAGCATCCTTGTTAATCTAAATGGAATCTTCTCAGGGAACTTTTCT
>VZUA01088618.1:35832-46534 GCA_013401035.1 Horornis vulcanius
AAAAAAAAATTGTTTGCTTTTTAAAGGAATGTACTCTTGGCAGCTCCTCCAGTCTTGTCATGGGGCTTGTATTTGGCTGGACATTGTATCTATTATCTGGTTTCTTCCAATTAGGAGGAGAGCTGTTTTCAGCAGCAGTGAAGCCTCTGGTTCTTACAGGGTGGGAGGGAGAAAGGAAGACACTGAAAAGCCAATCAGGCAAAAGATGCTCTAAGCTTTTCTCCTGGCTGGCTGGTGGGCAGTCACTGTTTCAGGTTCTGGATTTGAGGAGGGTGTTGCAAAGGTATGAACACGGGAGACTGGATAATACTCCATACTTTGGGAGTCCCTCTTGCCTGGGGACTCCACGTGTCCTTGTGACCTGCAGGCAGGGCTGTACCTGCCCTGTGTTGTGACCAGCTTTTTTTGCAGGTCTGTGATGTGATGGAAGTGCAGCCAAATGTCCTATTAGATCCCACTGTCGAGGCAAAGGGAGATGTGAGTTGTTGCTGTCTGATTAGCATCACAGTAAATGGGATCTGTTAAGTCTAAACAAAATTTGCTTTGGTCCCTACTTTTGAGCATACCTTTATTATTTTTAATGGATTGAAGCTGACAGGAGATTTGTGTAAGAAGATTTTGCAGAATTCTAATGAGAATGAGTCCTTTGTCAGCCTGCGACAAAATCCTGAATCATTCACAGAATGAAAGATGGTGTTAGTGTTATCCAAGCTTATTTACAGAATATTTATAAATGGCTAAATGGTTCTCTGTTGTGTTCTGGAGACATCCTTGGGCTCTGGAAGCCCTGAGGCAGCAAACACCCCTCCAAGTAGGAAGGGAGTGGGTGATTACTGTTGATAATCCAGCAGGAGCTGGAGAGGGCATGGAGGCTGCACACTGTGCTGGGAAGGGCAGAGGCGGAGAAATCACAGAATATTCTCACTTGGAAGGGACCCACAAGGATCACCAAGTCCAACTCTCAGCCCTGCACAGAACGGCCCTAAGAATCTTGCTGTGTGTCTGAGAGCATTGTGCAAACATTTCTTGAGCTCTGTCAGGCTTGGTGCTGACAACTTCAGTTCCTTGGGGCCCTGTCACTGATCACCACAGAGGAGAGCTCAGAGTCTGACCCTCCCCTTCCCCTCACGAGAGGAAGTTGTAGACTGAGGTAAAGTCTCCCCTCAGTCTCTTCCAGCTGTACACACCAAGTGCCTTCAGCCACTCCTCCATACAGCTTCCCTCCAAGGCCTTTCACCATCCTTGTGGCCCTCCTCTGGATGCCTCCTAATATCTTCATGTCTTTTTTATATTGCCATGCTTAAAACTGCACACACACAGCCCTCGAGGTGAGGCTGCATCAGTGCAGAACAGAGAGGGCCTATCACTTTGCTTGAGCAGCTGGTGATGCTGGGCCTGGAATGTGTTTGGCACAGGGCACGCTGTTGATTGATACTCAACTTGCTGTCAGCCAGGGCTCCCAGGGTCCTTGCCATGGTCAGAACTGTATAAACCCGAAGGGGGAGAGCAGAAACCCTCAAGGTCCTCTGTTGCTGCCTCCTCCTGGCCCCACAGACCTGCTGCAGTGGTTTTGTGGCTGTCAGGAAGCCAGCAGTGGGACAGCAGCTCAGCCAGCCCTGCCTTGGCTGCTGGACACTGAGCATTTCCCCAGGGCAAAGGTAGCAGCAGCAGCGGGGTGTCGTGCAGGTCCAGTGTAGCTGAGGTGTTTGATGGCCATTCCTGCTTCTCTCCCAGCAGCTGCAGGTGTGCAGTGACCATGTGGTTGGCTCTTTTCTGAGGGGTAATTGCAGTATCCTGTGTGTAGCCATGAGCAAATGTAAACTTCTGCAAAGGAAAGAAATGCTGCATGAGGCATTTAATCCTTATTACACACGTAGCCTGTTTTCAATACCTTTCTCAAGTCCTTTTCTGCTCTCTGGAAGCATATGGGCACTGCTAAGATAATATATTAAGGAGGAAGCAGAATTTTCCAGCTGCCTCGGTAGTAGGCTTCAATTTCTGGGGTTCGTAGATTTGTGTGAAATTTGTCTTATCAATGTCTCATGTTTTGATGACTGTTTAGTAATAATGGTCACCCACACAGTGTGCTGGGACACCATGCTGTGTGGTAATGAGCACTCCCAGAGTTCTGTGAAGGCCTCAATTAATCATCATAGTGCCAATTAAAAAGGCCATTAGAAATACTGTCCGCAGCCATCAATCCTGCATAGCTGTTCCTTCTCCAGGAGGTGCATGTGTAATGCACTCAGATACGCACACATATGCAGACTCCTTTCTCCAGGTCAATGTGACCTGGCAGAGCATTTGGGCAAAATGTATTGGCAGGGGCAATGAATTTCTATTCTGTCTTACATCCTAACTGTAGTTAGATCCCAAATCTGTTCTGATCTGCTGAATCGTGAGTCAGGTTTTGTTTCTCCAAGTAAGACCTGGTTCATGTGGCACGGTTACGCTCAAGCTCTCTTTGGAGTTGCTCTGCAGTATTATCAAGGTATGATTTTTAAGGCCTACATTCATTAAATCCTTTTAGAACACTGACTTTGTTATCCCAGAGTTGCTGGTGGCTTCTTGTTGATGATGTAGCTGGTTTTTTTAGGAAATAGACCTCATGCTTTGAGCAAGGGTCTGAAAATTTTTAAGGGGCTATGGTTCTGTCTTTTTCTCATGTAAAACATCTGCTGAAGTTGTTCAAAGTTAGAGTGAGGCTCTGGAAATCCCGGTGTTCTCATGCTCAGCAGAGGTGAGCTGTGCTCTGCAGGAGGAATGGAACTGGCTGGGACAGATCTGTAATAAGTGCACCTTTATCAAGAATCTGGAACTGAACTCAGGATTTTTCCCTGCTGTTAGCAAGTACTTTATGAAACAAGAAGCAGATATGTATGCTATCACAGAAGATAATCTGCTAGCTCTGTCTCTTACTTCAATTGTTTAGGTACCAGAATTTTGATAGGTGGATCTTGATACAGATGATATGGATGTCAGCATCAATGTGCTCTTTCATAGTGGGATATCAGTTTGGCTTTTTAGTTGACAGAAAACAAAAAACCAGAAAATAATAATCCAAACAAAACCAATTCCAAATTTTTGCAGCTCGCAAATCCCAGAAATAACATACAGAGGCTATGCATTAAAAGAAGTTCAGAGTGTTACAAGTACTTGCAGTTTTGTCTAAGTCTTTGCCTTTGTATAAGATTGTCATCATTTGGTTTTTGATAATGTGATCATAGAGCTCAAAAGATTTTTTTTGATTGCAGAAGAGGATATGGCTCTAGGAATCAGGTTTGTGGCGTGAAGGAGCTCAGTGGTGTATTTGCTGAAATCATGAGGTGGGAGTTGTGTGAAAGAGAAGAGAGAACTGTTTGATTATCGTTTGATTGCGTGGCCACGGTCCTCTCCTTGGTGGAGGAGCTGGCATCATCACCTCAGGCAGGCAGCAGCAGCTGACATTGCCATTCCCAAAGCAAAGAGCTGCAGGCCGGGGCAACCACGGTTCCTGCAGCTGCCCCTGAAATCAGCAGAGATGCCCCGAGCCCCGTGGAATGCTAATGAGCGCTGAACGCCCTTGGTGGGGGGACCTGCCGGCTTTCCCCACGGGCATGCAGGAATCTTGGAGTCAATTGACCTTTGTCTTGCCGTGCCCCCGGATCCCAGCTTTTATCCAGGAAATGAGAAAATGCTTTTGTCAGAAGGGAGTGGGAGAGTTTGCAAACAGTAAATAGCTTTGTTGTAAGTTAGCATACTGATCACCAGGAAAACTTGATGATATTAAGCATTTTGCATTCAGAGTGAAATCCAAAAGGGTGGTACGAGGCAGCCAGAAATCACAATAAGGCCAATTATTAACTAGTTTCTTTTCATTCAGTGAAACCCTGTGTTTGTCATTTGTAGGGGGCAGAGGAAAGATGCAGCTTGTTAACAAGTGTTCGGAGCTTAAAAGGGTGACATTTTAAATTGGTGTATTTGTAATAATAAAGGAACATAAAGCTTGTATCTGTTAAAAGGAAATTTAAAAATGGAACCTCTTTCCTGCCCTTTAACTCAGAATCATACTATTATGTTAAATCCCAAAATGTGGCTTCATTATTCATTTCCTTTTTACCAGAATGTAAAATAACAGGAGCTTGAGGGTTTAGTGTATTAAAAAAGAAGCAATCCTTTTTCATTATAACTTCTGGTACTGTTTTAATTAAAGGTATTAGGAGAACCATCATGGGTAACACATTTTTCAGTTCTTGTACGTTGTGCTGAAGAATATTTAGGAAGGGGATTATGTGCATAACTTGTTCACTCACAGTGAAGTAGACCAGATTTTGTTATTCTTTATTGCTTATCACCTGCAACTTGTTCATGTATATTTACATGCCAGAGAGGAAGAATGGGAGTGTCTTTGTGTGTGAGCTCTTTGCAGTTCATAACAAATTGAGACTGTTCTTGGCAAAGTTCAGTGTTGTTTATCCATACTGAAAGAAACAGAAACTACCAAAAAATTTGACAAACATTTAAAGTTAAGACCAAGAAAAGTATTTACCTGGCTTTGTGACTTTCTTTTCTTTCTCCTTTCACCCCACCACCTTTCCCCATGTGCCTCCCAAGTGTGCCCTCATGGCTTGTTTCAGCCTGTATTTGCATGTGTCACCTTCAACCAAGGTTTTTGGTGGTTCATTCCCATGGCCCTTGCTGTTCTGTTGGAATCACACAGTGTTCCCTGCCTGCATCCTGCCCCAGTGATGAGGTGGTGCCTTTCTGCAAATCCCAACAACTGAAGAGAGCAGTCCGACAGAATTCTTTGCAAGTTTCCCCTGATCTGGTGATCAGCGTCGTACCCAGTGCTTTCCCTTTTTTGTTGGAGGGTGTCCATGATGTCACTACCTGTAAAACTGTGTCTGAAGCACTTTACAGGAATGATGATGAGTAGTACAGAGTAATATATGATGCACTGGTTGCTGTGTGGGGATTTAACCACCAGTATCCTGAGTGAGAAAAGGATGGAGGAAACAATTGAGGTTGTCCCCAGAAATTTTACTGTAATATGTTTTGGTATAGATTTTGAAAAGCTTAAACTGTCAGCTTCTAGGAGGACATTTGAAAAGCAGAATGGTGTTTCCCCGACTCCCAGGCATCTGTGTAAGCAGGGAGTGTCACCACTTAACAGCTGCCAGTGCAGCTGACCTGGCTTTGAATGGAAAGGTCTTGTTGATTGACGTTTAAACAAAATGTTAATTTGTTGACGTGCCATGTGGTCCCAGTGGGACTTGCTCAAATGACCACATGCCTTGAAAAGCCAAAGTTTTGGACTGTTGCAAGGAATTTGTGCATTTTTTTTCTGTTTGGTCTTTGTACCACTGTTTTCCTCCGGCAGATCTGATTCACTTGTAAGGTGGCTTTAGGCAGGTCTTTTAACTTTCATATTTAGCTGAAAAAAGTTAAACTTGTGCCTGAATTCAGCTGCAGTGACTGTCTATAAACACATAAATCCAATTATTATGCGAGTCAGGGTTATTTTTCAGGGAGAAAAGGATACTCCTAAAATAATAGCATGTACTGCCTTCTGTACTTGGATGAGAGGAAGAGCTGTGTGGTTTCACTGCTGTTGTGCTCTTTTTTAACAATTAGTAAATAATCTGAGTTAACTTTTTCCTGTTCAATTTCTGAGTTATTTAGCTGACTGCTGATTGACCAGCCATGCTGAAAGCAGGTGGGGAAATCTGTTCAGATGGCCCTATTATTTTTCTTACCTTTTTTCTTTTTCCTGTTATTTTTTCTTAACATCTCACCTCATTACAAAGTAGGTAGGGTGGCTGTGGCCTGATTGTTTTTACCTAGATAATTAACATCCATTCAGAAATGTGAGTCTTCCTTGCATTTTTTCCCAGATGAATGGTTCTCAAATTTAGTTACAATAACACAATAAATGCAAATTTATATTCCTATGAATATAGCAAAGGGAGCATTAAATAAATTCATACTTATTCCCATCTGTGCTTGGTATGAATGCTGATATACTCCTAAAAAATTAGGTCCAAGTGTTTCATCAAACACAAAATTTTGTCTTTTATTACGCAAAAGCAAACAATTTATCTTGCAAGTATTTGAAGATTTATAGAGTCCATGTGAAGAAATTTCTGCCCATTAATGCACATTATTAATGAATGCCTCTGGTTCATTTGGGAGTTTGGTATGTAGGGAGCAACACTAATAGACTGGTGTGTGAAAATTTGTCTAAAGTGCCTGCAAGAGTATTTACTTATGTATAGACATCCCATGGAGATTTGGCAATGCCAGCACTTCAGCAGAGTGCCCAAGGTGAAATTTTATACCTTATATGTCAGGTGTTTCAACTGGTTGTAACAGTAACTAACTACATCTGACATCATAAATAGCATTGTAAAAAGTAGGATTGTTTGAGAAATTACAATGGGTAAACAGTTGCTTATAATTAGTATTTGTTGATGTGATCTGAGATGGTAAACCTGAAAGAGTACAGAACTGTGTAGTGTGTCAGCTGACATGTCACTGGGTGGGATCTGTCATTCTGCTGCCCCATCTGATCACTCCAAGAAAAGAATAAATTTAAAATAGCAGACTGTATCCATTTCAAAGTACCCTCAGTTAAATGTTTTCTGTCTTTCTGCTTGAGAATGTATGTGCAGACAGAGGCACAGTGTTTGTCAGACATCTCAGAAGACAAAACTGGAGCCTTTGCAATTTTGGGTTTGATGGCTGTTGTGGTATCTCTCAGTTATTAACAGTTTGACACTCATCAAGCCCAGCTTTAGCAACACTTTGGGCCATTGAGTGAATTTTTGAATTGAATTTTGAACTGAAGCTCTTGACTTGACAGCAGATTTCAGAGAAGTGCAGTGAACTATGGGGACTGGTTTAAAATCCCAGAGAAGATGGGAAACAACCCCCAAAGTGTCAAGTGTCTACAGTGAATTGAGGGCACTTTCCATTTCCTTGTCAACGAGATGAAAATGGAGCTTTTTCTTTTCCTGAGAAAGTGGGAGAAAGCAGCCAGGCTGTGTAATAGCTTTTTGCAGGAGAGGTAATGCCCTCTCCCACAGGAAGCAGGAGAGCAAGCTGGGCTCTGTCACCTTCCTCCCCTCCACAGCTGCACATTAAGCTGTGGGTAGAGGGCCAGGCATTGGGTAAGTGGGGGGAATAAATAGCTCTAACGGGAGTTTATTCCCGTTATCCTTCCTGCAAAACCAAGGAAAGCCTCTCGTAATTCACTGCTGGTGAAAATGAAACATCCAGGTTTTTTTCTTTTGATCTGTTTTGATCTTTTTGATCCGTTGGGCAAAGTGAAAAAGCGTAAAATTGAAGGAGGAGCAGGAGAAGAGAGGGGGGAAAAAAGGAAGAGCAAATCCTAAGGAGCGAGTCATACAATGCCAGCCCTTAAAGCTAGAAAAATGCTGTTCAAAATTGCTGAGTATGAAGCAAACATCACCTGGATCAGCTTTCCAGCCTGACAATGATAAACATGTGACCAATAATTCAACCTGACAGAGGAGCCATCCATCCAGGAATACAAATGTCATGGATGCTCTGCTCTGCTTATGCACCAGGAGCACATTGTGCGAGCCAGGGCTTCCCTGACAGCGCGCCGTCTCTGCTGGCCTCGCCTTTGATTGGTGTTTTCCATGGGGAAGTGCAGATCCCAGCCTCTCTGATCCCATTAGAGGAGAGAGGCTCTGTCTCTGCGGTCCTTTTTGCAACCTGTGCGCTTTGTGAGGCACGCTGTGCGCGGGGGATTTGTTGAGGGATGTGCTGGGACCTAGCATGTCACAGGCAGGCTTGTTACAGATGAAACCCTGTTGACAGAAAGGATTAGCTGCAGCCGAGAGAGAAAAACAACGAGTCGTATATTTATGGGCAATCGTGGTACAAAATTTTGGTTATTTATTGGGCAAGTAGATAGTCAGGGCATTGTGTTATTAGAGATTCTGTACCCGAGGAAACTGGCAGCGATTTCAGCCTGGTGCTGCCAAACTGTACTCCAGAATCTGAGGTTTCATATGAAAGAGGGGGGAAAAAGCAAAACAAACAGAAAACCCTCTATACCCTGCAGCTGCAGAGAAAATACTCAGAAACTCACTGTGACCAGGGTTGTGTTCTTGTCTTGAGTCAGCAATCAGCTTGAAGCAATACCTTTGAGAAGAGCGAACTGTGCTGGTCAGTTCAATGCATGTGAGGTATGAAGCCTGACATGTTTACACAGCAGCTAGCTGATTCCAGTGCTTTTTTTGGTAAAAATCTCAATGTTGTGCATGCTGTTTGAGAACGTATTTTCTTAGGACACAAGAAACGGAACCAGAAGGAATTATTTGCTATTTAAACCATGTATTTGTTGTGTAAATAAGAATTAATGCAAAATGTAACTTCTGCCCTTCTTCTCTCCCCGCACCACACCCCCCAAAGAAAAAGGGAGGGGGAAAAAAAAGCAAGCAACTTTTCAAATAGTGGAGAAATGGGGAAACAAGGGATATTTTCTTTGCCCACAGGAAAAAGCTATAGTCATATCCAGACTCTTGAAAAAATCAAAACAAAACCCCCTTCTTCCTACTAACCCCTACATTCTCTGTAGTACCATATGCCCCAATTTAGAATTATCCAGCTTTTCATACATTCCACTTCTGCTCTGACAGCTATACAATGTACAACAATTGCACAGTCAGAAGGCAAATCTGGGAGGCACCAAGAACAAAGAATTTAGTGCCAGTTTAAAACAAATGTAGAGAATATGGAAGTAAATAACATAAGTAAAACTGCATGCTGATGGTGTTTTTTCATTTCTGTGTGTCTGTCTAAATGTCCAGCCTCCAATTCACATAAACAGTACCGTGGATTTCCCTTTTTGCTTCAGCTTCGCTGGATTTACATTTAGAGGCTGCAAAATGCAGGAAATCTTGAACTTCCTGCTCATGGTCACCCCAAGGAACCTTTTAATCAGTGGAACTATTGTATGGTTATAGGGCTCACATCATGTTTGAGCATTGGAGCTTAACATGAGAAAAGCACTGTAATTGCTAATAATTAGTACTGGGTAATCCTCACTTAAGAGTCCCCTCATGCCAGCTTCATATCCAAAACGTATCTGAAGAGTCTTGGAGGTAATACTTTGTCATTGCATAAGGCAGAAGACTTGTGTATGAAAGGGCAAGGGGATTGTGAAATAATTACTGGCTCTGCATTTAATTTGAGTCAATGAAAATGCCAGAATGATTGAAGTGTTTATGCTGAAGATCAAGGAGTTATATTGGAATACGGTAATCAAAACCAGGGACATCTCCTTTACATTTTTTAATATTTCTCAGGGAGGAGATAATGGAGGACTATCAGAGTATAGCAAGGGGAGTGTTGGAAGGAAAGTCAGGATCAGAGGTCACACCTGTGTGAAGTGATGGTTTGAAAATGACAAGTGAAAACAGAAATATGCTTCACTTGACAGTGATGAATGAGTTCCTTGACCTGAGGAGGAAGACTGGAGGTGGCTTTGCACTGTGGAGATGGTAATTTGATAGTGGCAATTATAGGTGAAGAAGTTAGCCAGTCAAAATGTGGTGGGGAAAATGCCTGCTCTCAATTAGGTATGGTACTCGTGCCCCTGGGCCTCCACTGCCAGGGTAGCTGTGCTTTTCCCCAGCCTGGGATACTTTCAGTTTGCCACTCTTCCATGCTTTCAGTGGGATTCTCCCACCCCTATTTTCATCCCACCTCTTCCCAGAATGCCTTTTGCTTCGTGTTTGCCTATGCTTTGCTTACCTTCAGGAGTATTCTGCGTCACTCACGTGTATTCTTCCTCTGACAACACAAAGCCTCATACAGTTTGTGAGCTGCTGGGCCTGGCTCAGAGTCAGTATTGCTGAACCTGGGACTGTACATAGAGTTTCCACGATGTGGGAGGTGGGATCAGTCATATCTTGCTCACACATCTCTCATATCTCAAGGGCAGGAAAACATTTTCCAGTGGCCTATAACTGTGCCTCTCTGCCAGCAATAAATGCCAAGAGTCTTGTCAGCTTTTAAAATACTGAGGCAAAAAGTATGTTACAGGCTGCTGGTGGCCTCAGCTAGAACATGAAGCAGGGATTTTGAGGTTAGGAGAGGTTTGCTTGCTTAAAAGAGGTTCTGATCAAGATGAATGATGAAAATGGCAGTAAATCCTAAGTTTTAAAAGGTAATAATGTTTAAGACAGAGCTCCAGGCAAACATGAGCAGAAGACTGAAACACTTACCTTTATGTGTCTTCCTCCTCCATAGCACTCAGGGGGAGAAGCTTAAACATCCTGAACCCTGCAAGGCTCTTCCTAGAGACCCCAAGAGTCAAAAGTGCTCCAGGCACCAAGTTCATGGGTTTTGTTCCTTTTTGTGTAGGCTTCTGTCCATCTGACCATGTCAGTCCTTTGTGTACATGTGACATTGAGCCATTTCTCAGCTAAAAGTACTGAGTACGTTGCAGTCTAGTATGGTGCAATTAATCACGTGTTTGGGCACCACAAGTTTTATTTTGTTGTGAAATAAGGTGGATGGAAAATTGGCAATAATAAATAGTGAAGTGCCATGTTTAGGCACAGTTCTTTTCTTCTACAATTCTTTGTATAAATGTACCAGAAGTTTCTTCTAAAGAGTTGAGTTTAAAATGAGTTATCTTTGCTCCATCACATTGGGGTTTGATAGCTCGCCCACCCAGTCAGGAGAT
>VZUA01088621.1:2472-13179 GCA_013401035.1 Horornis vulcanius
TTTACAGACAGGTCCTCAAAATGTTTGTGCACATTGATTTCGTTTAGCAGCTTCACTTTAAACGTTTTTTCACAGTCTGGTGAAGAGATAAAGCTTCAACCAGGAAAAGCCACTTTCCTCAGACAAAATAAAAAATCTCAATTTTATAGTTCCACCTGTGTCTGGGCTTATCCTATATGAAACCTCATTACATATATTCCTGACAAATAACCCAATGAAGGCAAAGCAGGGAGGACTTACGTTTTGTAAGAAATAGTTCTGTTGTTTCTTTTAAAAGGAAAGCAATAAAAAGACATACTCCTGAAAGGTTTAGGTGATAGATGTTCTGTTAAATACACAGTAGAGATGTTGCCTCGAGTACCAAAAAGCATTCTGCATATCAGCTCAGTAGAGTTTCAGACTGCAAGCTTCCGTCAGATTACTGCTCCCCCCATGCAAGCCTAGGCCTCTGCACTACTCTTTTCACAATCATCCTGTATTTTGGAGAGCTCTATGTCTACCATGATGACCATTGCTTGTTTTGAGTCACTCAGAATTGGTATTTTATATTGTATGTACACTGACTTAGTGGTATATGGCACACAAGAGGTATTGCAAAACACTTTTATGTTCAATCAAAAGTGACAGGACACATCACATACAGTTCATCACTCTAGAACTAACTTGTGATCCAAAAATATCTTTGCTGTTCAAAAACTGATGTCTTTATGGGGCAAACACCAAGGGGTACCTGACATGCTGTCGTCTTCCTCTTCTTGTTGCCTCTCCATAGCCTTTGATAGAGTCACCAAAAACAGCAATTATCTACAAGAGAAAAGAGGTTTGAGCTGTCAGAAATGATCACTTAGAAACAGGTATTCCAGTATCAGCTCACGCCTCTGCTGTGAACACATCTTCTTTTAACAAAATGCCCCTGGAGAATCTAACATGTCAAGAATAGAAGTGTTCATGAAAGAAAACAGTTTAAGGGAAACTCCTCTGTATTCCAGTCCTTTTTTTTTCTTACAGTCCCGTATCAAATGCCTAAAATACATCCTACTGATATCTTTCATTTGTACTGTTCTCTGAGATGAAGATGTGGAAACTGACATTTCGTGTAAAAAGGAAAAAACACCCCACAAAATATTTGCTTGTGTCTCCTCCAAGAGACTATGTTTTAAAGTTTAAAATGCAAATGCATTCCCATTCATATTATCTAAAAAACATCGCTGAATAAAAAAATTCAGTAATTTTTTTCAGATGTATAAAGTCAGAGTAGAACAACTTAGTCTTAAACTTACTTTAAATTTGGGTAGAAGGGGTGTCGCCCTGTTTTCAGCCTTCTAAATTGGAGCCAGAATTTCTCATGCACTTTCATGTAAACAAAGAAATGTTTTTCATAATTCTCTATATTGTTTACATTCTTCTCTGTAGGAGGGACAATTGATNTGGTCTCTGCACCTCTCTTGTGACAGTAGTGTGTCAAAGGGGAGGTTAAGTTTTACTGTGCAGGTACTGGAAAGTTTTAATTCTACAAACTTGTTCTAAAGAAGTCTTTTTATTTTTATTTGAGCAACAACTTGTCACTTAATTTCTAGGTTATCCTCAAAGGCATCTGCCACAAACTTGTTCGAAGGATGTTTTGTCTGAAGTAGCGTTTTTTAAAATCTAGTTTCACACTGATTTTTGTTTACACCTAGCTATGGTGACTGTGTGGTCCCATGACTGTTCTCCACCTGTTTTCCTGTTAGCCAAAGGAATGCTTATTGTGCTTCAAATGAACAATTTAAATTCCTGGGTATTAATGCAGTGCTTCACAGAATGTCAGAACCATAGTGAAGTGTCACAATAGAGTAAGTGTGCTGAGAAAAGGCAGCAGGTTAGATCTGCAGACCTTAGTGGGACCAGTGGCCTCTCTGACCCACAGAATTCAAGTGCTACATTTAGCAGGCACTCAGGTAAGTCCCTAAGACTTTCTGTATGGTGACATAAACACATACTCTGAAGGGCAGACTGTATTCCCATCAGTTTTTCTGGTGTGGCACACTCACTTGGCTTCTAGCAGGCCAGTTCACACAAGCTCAATGCTTGCACTGACTTGTCCTAATAATGGAGGCTCTGCTCTGGAGCTAACCCACCCCACGCCAGCTAAAAGCACTGGCACAACCGCTGAAGCACCACATGGGTCTTCACGAAACTTGTGAGATTCCTTGCACGAAGTTTTGACTTGAAGAAAGACTAACTACTGAGAAACATAAACTTGTGACTGAAGTTCAAAAACCAACCTCAGGGTGAGACCTGCATTTCTCCAAGGCATCTCCATAGATCTTATTTGGACTAGAAGAAGAGAATAGCTCTTTAAAAATCACATAGAACAAACCACCTGTAACAGAAACAACAGCAGATGGAATGAAAACATATCAAATCAAATGGAATTAATGAAAAGTGTCTTCTGATAAAGAACGTAATTTTTAAAAAATAACCTGTAACACCAATTCCAACAAGCACCACGATAAAATAGGTGAAGTCTCTTCCAGCTTCTTTCACTGAAATCAAAAGAAAACAACACATAAGTTGCAGCCTTGGATAATAACACTTTTATGCCTTTCTTACATAATGCTCTTCTGTTAGTTTGTAGCTCAAATACATTTTAGCAGAAGAAAAAATTCCAGGAACAGTTTCCATAATACTTCATTGCTGTAAAAGAGACCATGGAACATCTCTTACATTGCACAGGGCATGTTTACATCTGTGTGTTAAGCCTTATTACTTTCTGTTATTACTTTTTCTTTGCTCCAAAGTAGCAATTACTGCTACTTTTTGGATACACGAGAGGTAGATTCTTTAGGAACTAAGGAGGTATTTAGCACTGTAGTACTCGCACTATCACCTGAAACTATAATCACTGCAATCTATATGCAAAGAAAAGAAGTAAAAATAAAAAAGCAAAAGCTTTTTACACACTGAAAATGACTGGTTTTATAATTAGCAATAGAACAACAAAAAGGGGAATATTAGCCCAAAATGCACATTAACATAATTAACTGCTGTTTGTCTGATAAGTTTTTATCTTTCAGTTTTGATCTAATGTACAAGTGTCAGTATACACTGCAAAAGAAGTCATATGAGATTCTCTCTTTCAAAATATTTGAGTACTTGGAAAGAGACTACTATCTTTTAATGATAAATAATGCATTTCAGTGGAATACAAGTTAAGGAGGAAATGTAAACTTTCTCCTGCAGTCTTCTACTCAGTTGAAGGCGTTTATCCTAAGTCATTTCAAAGTACTTAAATTTCCTGAGGCTAATTATGTAGTAATCACTTTCCACTGAAGTGAATGAGACCAACTAAAGTGAAGGCAACCCATAAAGAAACCACTATCACATGTAGAGCTTTGACAATTTTTTTTGAGGTGAACTTATTTCAACAGCCCTACAGACAGGCTGCACGCGATAGGGTTTCCTTCTGAAAAGGAAAATGAGAGGCTACTACATCTTGTGCCTGATAATTACTCAAATCAACAGGCTGTTTAGAAAAAGTCACATAATTTGTTCTCGTCGTGCAATGCATACACAGAAATGTAACAACTGTTCCAAACAATACGATGTGAAAAGACACAGGTTTGGTGTGCTGAGGTCTGAGATTTTTTTTTTCTAGATACTTGATGTTTGGAATGACAAAACTTTAGCTGCAGAAGGAGACGTCTCCAGCCCTTCTGAGCAGCACACAGCATCCTCCGCCTTACCTTTCTGAGCCGCCGACACCAGCGTTTCCTCGTTCAGCGCCCTTTGCACGGACACATCTTTGCTATCACCGCCGGGTTTTGCAGCTTTCAGCCCTCCCGCCTGCGTCCCGATACTCTGACGGGCGGCCCTGAGCAGCAGCGGGGGCTGGTGCCGCCACCTCAGGCAGGAGCAGGTCCCGGTCCCGGTGCCCAGGAGCGCCCACCCGCGAGTGGCGAGCAGCCAGCGGCCCAGACAGCCCCGCCCGAGGGAGGCGGGCAGTGCCCGGGGCAGCATCCCGGGCATGGCTCCCGCCATGGGCCACGGCAGGGGCAGGCGAGCCGAACGGAGAGTTTGTGCCTCTCGCCACCGGTCTCCCGGGGAACCCTCGGGAAGTGCCCGGGCAGCCTCTCGCCCCGAGCGGCCGCTGCCCCAGTTCAGGAGCCCACCTGAACCTTTACCGTCGGCGGCTGCCGCTGGCCGCTGCCCCGGCGGAAATGTTTGGGACGGCGGAGCAGCGAGCGGCGGCAGCGGGTCCTGGGAGCGGTAGTTTGAGCGGGCTCCCTCTCCCGCCCGCCGCCGGGAGCGGCTCCCAGCGAGGTCACTACAGCGCCCGCCATGCCCAGCGCCGCCACCGCCGCCACAGCCACAGCTACAGCCCGCCCTCCGCGGGCCGGGCGCCACGGCTCGTTTCTGGGGGCGCGGAAGGGGCGCTGCTCGCGGCGCCTGCGGTGCCCGTCACCCTTTTAAAGCTGTGTTTTCGTACATGTTTTTTCTTGGTCTTGCACACAAATAGATGTTAAAGCGATGTAGTGGACGTTTGCACGGATGGAGACGGGTAGAGGGATCTGGACAGGCTAAAGCGATGGGCCGAGATCGACGGCATGAGTTTCAAGGCTAAGTGTCGGGTCCTGCCCACAACCCCAGGCAGCGCTGGGGGGAGAGCGGCTGGAAAGCTGATGCTGGAAAAAGACCTGGGGGTGATGATAGCAGCTGAACATGAGCCAGAGTGTGCTCAGGTGGCCAAGGAGGCCAGTAGTGACCTGGCCTGTATCAAAACCAGTGTTGTGAGCAGGACTAGGGAGGTGATTGTCCTACTGTACTTGGCACTGTTGAGGCCACACCGTGAGTAGTGTTCAGTTTTGACGCCCTCTATTTAAGGACACTGAGCTTCTGGAGTGTGTCCAGAGAAGGGCAGTGAAGCTGGTGAAGGGTCTGGAGCACAAGTCTGATGAGGAGTGGCTGAGGGAGCTGGGGGTGTTTAGCCTGGAGAAAAGGGGGGTCCGGGGGGCTTTATCATTCTGTACAAATGCCTGAAAGGAGGCTTTGGCCAGGTGGGAGTCGGCCTCTTCTCCGACAAGAGGAAATGGCCTCAAGTTGTACCAGGGGAGGTTTAGGTTGCATATTAGGAAAAATTTCTTCACCGAGAAAGCGATTAGACATTGGAATGGGCTGCTCAGGGAGGTGGTGGAGCCACCGTCCTCTGGAGGTGTTTAAGGAAAGGCCGGAATTGGCACTTAATGCTGTGGTCTAATTGACATGGTGGCGTTTACTCGTAGGTTGTAAAGTAATCTCAGAGGTATTTTCCAGCCTAATTAATTCTGTGATTCTGAGACCCGAGACCACAGTGCCCGAGAGCTCCGCGCTCACTTTATAGCGGGGGAGCCGCCAGGACGCTCACAGCAGCAGCACCACCGTTTCCCGGGGCGTTAAAGCCTCCCGAGCGCCCCACACGGGCATGCTCCCGCCCCGCCTTCCCCGAGCCAGCTCTCCCGGGCACCGCCTCTCTCAGGCTCTTGCCGTCCCCCCCCGCCCCAGGGCGTACCACGGGAGGTGGCAGCGCTCCTTCCCTGCCCTCCCCGGCGGCGGTGCGAGGCCGCCGCTCCCCCGCGTCGGAGCGGCCATGGCGACGGGCCGTGGCAGGTAACCGTGGGCCCGCCGAGCGGGGCTCTGCCGGCCCGGGGCTGCCTGCTCGGCCTTCGTCACCTTTTCCGGGGAGGGTGGCTTAATTGTTTTCTCTCAGCTCCCGTTGCTCATCTGGGTAGCTTATTTCACGAGTTCCATGGCTCTGGTTTCTAGCTCTCGACTCCTCACGGCGAGGGCTGTCGCCATGGTGCTCTCCTCTCCCTGCCCCTTGCAGTGGGAGAACGCTGGTGTTGCCAGGTGCACGGAGGCCTGGGGTTCACACTTTTTTTTCCTGCCTGGGAAGGGGAGCCTAAACTTCGTTACGTCCTTCAGCTTGGAGGAGGTGCTATAATGAGTATCCACAAAATTAGTTTAATGGGTACTTTATGTGTGTTCAGGGTAGTTAGACCTTTGTGATAAATAGGAGAGTTTCACTGTGGAAGATGTTTAATTCTTACAGTACAGGTTCAGCTTTCAAAATTTTGAAGCATCAGTCAAAGTTGATCAGACAAAGTTGAGAAAGGAGATTTTTCTGCTAACCCATTTGTACAACCTTGGGTTTCATAGCAGTTTCATTCCCCCTGCTGGTTTTTTTTAATTGCCTTTTTTTTTTTTTTTAAACCTGCAAATGGATTGGGATAATAACCACTTTTTAAAGATTAAATTGAAATTTTTAGCTGGGGGAAAAAAACCCCAAACAACCATGTTGAAACATTATTGTCATTTTTCTTTATCCCCAGATATGCTTGAAGAGGTGGGGAGACAGTTTTCTTCACTAAAAACTTTGTGTACATTATTTGAAATGTTACTTGAAAGACAATTGTTTACTGACCAACAAAAAACCACGGCACATTAGAGGGTGTGAAAGTGAAAATAGTGGTACAAAACTGAGCCCCACAGGTTGAAAGCTAAAGAAAAAGAAATTGAAGTTGTGCCTCTTAAGTAAGATCACCTCAGTTGTTCTAGGAGTCTCTAAAGAGGGGGTGTAACAGCTGTCATTGACTTTCATCTTAGGCTTATCTGCCCAAGCCATGTCAATGCAATGTAAAAATATTTTGCTAATGCTAATTTAAAATCTTAGCACACACAGTACTTGAAAAGTAAGTTATGCATTGGGTTTGCTGTTTGTTTCTTCACACCCTGAGAATATTTTTGTTTTGGAAAATGCAAAAGTTCAGTGGTTTTGCTTTTTTTTTTTTACTGAAGCTTACAAAAACAATAGCTATTACATTAAAGTTTTCAAGGCATGTGTGGGCAAAATGTTTCTTTCCTCAGATATTTCTCCCTAGAGTGAAGAAGGGGGGTTGGTGGTTAAAATGGGCAAGAAGGACTGGATACAGGCTGTGTAGGTTATGCTTGTCCAAGGCAGTGTGTTCTAAAATCCAGAATCCAGCTTCTCATCTGAATTATTTCTGTGCCTGGAGTCTGTGAAGTTGTGTTGCTGTAGAGCATACCCATACTCTCTGCTTCCAGCATGGATTCAGGGCAGAATAGCCTGGGGTGTGCTGCCCTGGAACATACAGCAGTGATAGCTCTGCTGCTGTTGAACACAAGTTGTGTCTCCAAATCCCTTTAATAAAAGTTTGTTAGTGCCTCATCATCTAAGATAAGTGTTCTTGATAATGATAGATGACTAAAACCCTTGTTTGATCTCCAGGTCGTATTTATTATGTCTACTTTTTTGTAGTTGTTAATTTAGTTGGTCTATAAGTGGTTAGCACCCAAGCTGAAATGTGTACGTCTTTTTGTTAAGCTTATTACAATTCTCAGTAAAATGTCTTGGTTGTTTTGTTTTGTTTTATATAGCACAGTTGACCAGAGTAGACAGAGTTGTTAATTTATTTTGATTTTATTTTTCTTTGAGCATAAATCAATCTTAAATCAAGAACTTATTAAATGTATATGGTACCCATATACTTCAAAATTAGCTATTCCCCCCACCCCGTATGGATTGGTTGCCTAGAAACCCAGAGCTGGTTTGACCAAGTGTTGGAAATCTGCTGGCAATTTAAAACATCAATAATGCAGTGAATGGGGAGATCTGCCTGCTTGGTGGCATCAGTGGGTATGAAGTGTAAGGATTTGGTTTAAGATCGAAACTGTCTCCATATTTCGCTGTGGATTAATGATAGGATTGGTTTGCAATTACAGTTTACAAAGTCCTTCCTATGAAAACTTGGAAAAATGTGTGAGCAGTTGGACTGTAAGAATTTGTGTTGGAAATATGCAAAGTTCCTTTCTTTTCTCTCCAAATTGTGATGTGGAAAATGTTGTCAAAGTAGGTTCTTCCACCGTGGTGTCCAAGAGACCAATCCAGACACATAGGTGATGTATTTGATATATTTACAGTTCAGCACAGAAGGGGGTGCTGGGTGACAAAGCCACAAATCCAGCACACTAACTATCAAAACTTTGTACTATTTCATACATTTTAGCAAAAGAAGAAATTAGTTTTCATTTGGTATGAGTTACATAATTCTCTTATTAATTAATTTTCTATCTTCTACTGGTTAACGATTCTCTTGCTTCTCATGCTAATTAGTTTGCATGCTCATTCTTTCTCTTTTTTGAGTCAGTGATGGCAATCTCACACTTCTGGAAGCTGGAGCTGATTTCAGCACAATTTCTGACTTGGCTTTAATAGTTTCTTCCTTATCTTGGGAATTGTTCCAGGTATCCCTCTGGCCTGTAAATTCTGCATTCTTTTGTTGATATCAGTGGCCATCCTTCTTCCCAAGCTTTGTTAACTTCTCCTAGGTCTGAAATCTTTGAAGCATGTCAAGCCCTAAACATTAACAAAGCAATTCTTCCAACAAGTAATTTGTCTTTATTAACACCTGGACATCCCTTAGAGCTCTCTGTTTCATGGATTAAATCTCCTTTCTTGCTGTTTATGCTTGAAAGTGTACAAATTCTTTTTGAACCTCAACAGTTTCTGAGAAGTTTCAAGGTATTGTTTTTATCTGGTATCTTTTAATAGCTTAGTAAAGTTGGGTGGCTCAAAAATGTCTCTGGAGTAATGTTGTGAAACAGAAGAATAATCAGTGAGTTTGACTTGCTGCAGGGGCCTCAGTGGAGCTTGGTTGTAGTGGCCACAGTGGTACAGCTGTCTCAGGGTAATAAAACTCTACTGGATTCAAACTGCTTTGGGGGAGCAACATTGTTCCCTTTGCCTGCTGTGAGAGATCAATCCCAGGGTTGACAGCTGTGAGTTTAAATCTGAATCTTCCTGATGTCAGGTATTTTAACTTGGGTGTAATTGTTCAAATCATAATGATTGCCACATGGTGTATTCCCTGCATCCTGCCTTGATTGAAATGTTGTGTCTAGGTGTGCACAATATGTGTATTTCTTCGTTTTGTGAATATGTGACTCTTAACAGCTTTTCCTTCTTACAAGTAGGTCAAGGACCTTTGCTGCCAGGCCTGGGGAATGTTCTGAAACTGTAAATGCTGGAATTAAAAGTTTGTATTTGACGCCTGCCATAAAAACAAAACCAACTGTGTGCTTTGAGAGGTGAGTATGTCTTTATGTTAGGAGGAAGAGTAGAAGACCCCTGTAAGCTGTCCTTTGACTGCTTGTAGTAATTGTATTTATATCTTGGAGATTTTTATGTCAAATATTCTGAGTTGAAAAGATTTGCTTTCCTGGCCTACTTTGGGATCCTGTGTTCACTTTTTAATGTTTTCTGGCATGGTTCTTCTGTGTGTGCTTTCCTAAGTTCGTAAGGATTATGTAGGTTCTCCAAGCTGTGTGAAGCCTTCAGCAGCTCCTTTGGAGGTCATGGGCGGTGCTGTTGTTCCTTGAGAATAAAAATTATTATTTTATTACTTCAGTGAAAGCCAAATGGGAATTAAACTTCATATGTTTCTCTTGGTTATTGGTTGTCATCAAGTGTATCTTAGTGTATAGAGAGGCTGAGAATGGGGGATTGGGATGAGAGGGGAGGAATTAGCGGCTGCTGCATATTTACTGCAAGGTAAACATTTATCTTCCTGTTTGACAGTGAAAGGGCACTTTCAATATAATTGTGAGTTGTTTTCTTTTTGAAAATTAGTTACATTTTTACAAAAAAAATTCTAAGAATATGTTACCTGAAAAAGTAATTAGTTTTCCTTGTTTTATACATTTTATAGCTTCCTGTGTAGTGATTTCTCTGTTTTGTGTTGGATGGCCGGTTCAGTAACTCTATGCTGTCACACTGGTGTAATGGTGAGAGAAAAAAGAAAAAAAAAAACCAGCTTCCTTCAAAGGAGAAAGAATACGGTTGTAAAAACTGCTGTAGAAAATTCTGGATCAAGTGTATTATTTTAGCTATTTTGCAGCTTTTTAAGGTGTCATTCTAAACTGTCTCTGGAATGAGTGCACTAACTGCTTTGGGCTTACAGTTTATGAGTTATTTTACGTAATAACAGTGCAAGTTTTGTCATGTTGCTTCTATGTCAATGCAACTAAGATTCTGAGTTTAATACAAACATTGAGGCATTGGCATTATCATGGTACCCTTTAAAGCTCTCTGCTTCTGAAATAGTGTTATAAATCAACAGGTGTTGCAAATAACCCAGTAGTAAGGATGAGAGGCACAGCTGGGATGTTGACTTTCACAGCACCTTTTATTTTCTGCAGTGATTTTGATGTGACCATATTCAATGCTCAAGAAAATCTGAGTATAAAATGCATGTATTTTAAAATCTGCAGGTATGAGCTACTGCTCGAATGGTATGAGGTTCCTGTCTGTTAATGCAAAAATCACTTTGGCTCATCTCCAGGGTATGTTCTGCTTGTCATGCTTAGACTGGCACCTGCATTTCAGGCAGCCTTCCAGATGCAGGGACACTAGTGTTTTCAAGATATCACTTGGCTCTTACTTTGAAGTTCACATATTTCTGTTGACATGAATGAAAACTGCACAAGACTCATGAGCACATGCAGTTTNCCTATGGACAGTTACTCTGCTGAAATTGCCCTGCATAGCCCACAGTATGTGTTGCATGGAATTCTAGCTGTGTAGGGCCTGTTGTTTATTGGGAGTTAATGAGGCAAAACTAAATCCAGTACTTTGAAATACTGCTGTTAGCACTTTTTTTTTTTTTTTTTTTT
>VZUA01088628.1:73150-86860 GCA_013401035.1 Horornis vulcanius
CAGATGGTCTCCAGGCTTTTCTAAATTGCAGAAAAAACTGATTTTATTTTTTTGTTCCCAGAGGTAATTTTGAAAAAGGAACTCTGCTGACCTTTTACCTGCATCTTCCCCAGCTATTTTCCAACCCAAGGTAAGCATATCTTGGGCTTTAATTTATACTCCAGCCTGTGCTCATGGCACAACCAAGGACATCCTTTAGGGTTTTGTAAGTGAAGGTTGGTGATGGCAGACTGAAGAAAATATCTGCAAGCTTAGAAAGGTTAAGTGATCTACCAAACTGACCCAGGCAGCACAGTGAATTTGTAGAATACCTGAGAAATAAATTATTTTCTTGACCTTTGAGATTTTTGATTCAATTCATTTTACTCATTTCAAACTCATTTTTACCAAGTTATAGCCAGCCAAAAATTAGGCAATCAACCCAATTAAATGGATTAAAAGAGCCAGTTTCCTCGTTGATTAGCAAGGTTTATTACCTTCACTAAACAGATCGAGAAATAAAATATCACTTCTTAGGCAAGAAGAAAACAGAATGAGATCCATGTTTGTAACCATTAGGCAAAAGAAAGGAAACAAAAACTAGAATGAATGTTGTTGTGTGAAAAACAGATTCATAAACCCTTCCAGCTTTTACTATTTAAATTCCAGGTTTAGTTTGGAATTTAATATTAAAAATAAATAGCATGCTAAATCACCCTGGGTTAACTGCTCACAATGCCTTTAACTTGGAGACAGCTTAGGATATCAACAAGGCTGTTTTTCTAAAGTATCCCTCTCTCACTGCAGAATCAAAATAAAATCAGCCTCCGTGAACACAACAATCTGGATTCTTTGCTGTGCCTTAGACCCAGAGAATCACCAAGTCCTTTGGGTCACAGGGGTCTCTGGAGGACTTTATTTCAACCTCTTGCTCAGAGCAGGTCCAGCAATGAGATCTGCTTGGGTAGCCCATGCTTTTATCCAGGCCTGCCTGGAAAATCTCACTGAAGCCAGCTCTTTTCCAGGCTTACCTCATGCTCTCCTTGCTGGATGCTACTCCAGCTACTCATTTCTTGGTGCCCCTCCACAGAACCTGCTCCAGTTTGTCCCTATCTTTCCTGTGCCGTGGTGGGCCCAAAAACTGGACACAAGGTGCAAGATGTGGTCTGCAGAGTGCCAAGTCACAGCTGGTACCATAACTTTTCTCCAGCTGGTACCCATGCAATTTAGTTTATAATGGATATTCAGGCAAATTTCAGCATCACCTAAATTTCTGGATTCATTTATACCCCTTTACAGTACCTGGATTTCTTCCAAAGTGTATTTTCTACTTGTCTGTGTAGGTCTTTAATTCAGTCCCAGGTAACATAAGGCCTCAAATGAGGCTGTTGGAGAACCAGAAATACTTTAAACAGATTTATTTCTAATTGACTAGATTTCATGTTGATTGTACTCCTGGAAGTCCTGATTAAGTGAATTCATTACCATTTATAATTTCTTGACAGCACACTTTGGAGATTCCAGCCATGGAAATTATCACAGTCTAATCAAGATATGCAAACTGAATATAAAAGCACTTACAAAAAAACCCAACTCGATTGAATCACGATAGAAAATAATCCTAATAAGAAAGCCAGCATTTCTTGCACTCCAGACGTGCTACTATCAGTTTCTGCCACAGAGAAAGTATTTAGGAAAAGATTTTATCAAATGTTCCAAAGGAGCAGCTGCTGATAGGATTTGACAGAACCTTTGTGAAGGACATCCATGTGTGACCATGACTTCCTAGGAATGACAAGCAGGGATGCCCAGGAACACTGTGCTTGGAAGGGCTCCTGGGTTTCTACAAAACTGGGGGCTGGGGTGACCCTGCATGAGGCACCCCTCACTTGGCTGCTCCAGCGCCTCCAGGTGGGTTGCTGGTGGGGACAATTGTGATGCAAAGCTCATTTCCTGATGCTGCTGCTGATGCTGCCAGAGCTACCTGTGCTGCACCTGGTCAGAGGAGAGGAACAGCATCCAGGTAGCTCTGCTTTCCCAGTAATGCACCTGAGCAGGGAAGGCAATAATTAAGCCCATCACGTGATCCAAACTCTTCAGGACATACCCATTAATGAGTAACAAAACCCTCTCTCTGCTTTGCTGTTTGAAGGAATGAAGTAGGCAGAGCCAGCACGAGAAAAGCCCTTTTCAGCACTAACATAAAACTAGAAATACTTTTTCTTCACACTTTGAAAGAAAAGAAGCATTAAAAAGAGATTTGCTGTTAGGTTTTATGTCTGCTTAATGTTCTCCCACAGCTTTTATGTAGCCTCCCTCACAGCTGGTTTTTTTGGGGTTTTTTTTCACACTTGCCATCACTAGCTGCCTCACCTCAAAAGTTTTCCACAGTTCTTAATAAATCAAAACTTCTCCACTTGATTTTTTCAGTCACACATGGAGAGTGGCCACTTCTGGATATCAGCTGAATTTTCTTATATGCTTCTTAAAGGGGGGGCTTATATAAAAAAAGGAGATAGACTTCTTCTATGGGCAGATAATGACAGTACAAGGGGGAATGGTTTTAAATTGAAAGAAAGGAGATTTAGATCAGGAAGAAATTCTTTACTCAGGAGCTGGTGAGGCCCTAACACAGGTTGCCCAGAGAAGCTGTAGCTGCCCCTGGATCCCTGGAAGTGTCCAAGGCCAGACTGGACAGGGCTTGAAGCACCCTGGGATAGTGGAAGATGTCCCTTTAAACCTAAACATTTCAGCCAGTAGAACACAATTATTCCCATCAACTCAACATATTGTCAAACACAACACACAAAATCCAAATTTGCACACCTGTTTCTGCACCTCTCTCTTTAGACTGGTGTGCTTATCTTTGATGGTGGCCCTACTACAGAAGCAAACACTCAATTATTAAATGCTGATAAGCTAGAAATTCTTTGGGTTAAGCTTTGAGGCACACACATTTTTTAAACCTTTTTCCATATTTACAGACTACTGATCCAAATTATACTGCTCCATGTAACCACACACTTTACAGCAATCCATCTGACACATTTTACATAATTTTTGTATTTTCATTCTCCTTCCATTGCTCATCCAAAAGCACTGTTAGGACTCACTATCTAATCCTTGATCTGTGCTCATAAATGCACATGGACAGCGCAAGAAAAGGCACCCTCAGTTCCTCTTATCACAGAGAAAATAAGGTTTTTTTAGTTTTCAGATCATACAGAAGCATCATGCTTCACCAAAGGAAACCTAAGTTTCAATCAGTGTCCTTGTTGTTTTAGTTTTCTGATTTCTGAGTTTCATGTTTCAATTTATCTTGTAATGACTGAGCTGGAAGCCAAGAAAGTGATGATGTTACTTCAAGAAATTGTTCTGCATAAGAAGTTCTAAGACATCTCAAGAGTGCTGCCAAAACTTTTTTGGACAGTATTTTGAAAGAACCAGAGAAAAGCAAAGATAAAGACATTTATAATAAAAGTAAGGACTAGGAGTCTTTGTTGACAGGAAACACTGAAAATGCAGCATTTAGGTAAGTAAAGGAGATGAAAGAAATATGATTGTGCTGTATCACAAAAGGCTCGAATCTATCAGTTCTCACCTAACTACAAAATTCAAGAAATTCTTCATCCAGTCCTAACAACAACTGCAAATTTGCAGGGACCTCATTGATAATTTGCTCCTAGATAAAAACAGGGGGTTCTAATGTCTAACACAAGAAGTATGCTAACTTCAGTCTACCTGCTAGTTCATATTTCAGGTACTTAGGGGAGGAGGAGAAGGATAACAGTCAAAAAGATCTTACAGACATCATCACTCCAGTCTGCAGTTCAACTGCAAATTCCGCTGCTCTGAGATAATTTTTGTAACCCACCCACCACCATAAAATAGAAGGAGGAACAGTTTCCTTTTCTGGAGATCAAGAAGCTTTTGGAAGCATTTTTGACCACCTGTTTGTTGAAAAACTCACCTTTGCAGAATCCAGCACGACCCACAGCTGAAGTCCTGGGCTGTAACTGTAGCTTTGCCCACCTGACACACAATTCAAACATTTTCTCTCCAAACCCAGCTTGGCACACTTACCTGTCAACACAGGTGACAGCAACAGTGTCAAGATGATCATCAGAATTTAGTTCTCTTTCATCTCAGATTCCTGAACAAAACACAGAAAGATATAAAGATTTATAGCTGAAGAAAGAAATTAAATGACCCAATAGCCACCTTATTTAAATGCTATAAAGCAGAAACGCTCAAGGAAATTTTTTTTTTTTCCATGAAGGAGATACGGATAGGAGAAGGAGAAAGGAATTTAATTACATTGCAAATTTCCAGAGTATTCCTCATACTGTAACATAAATATTATGCATAGCTTCGCAAGGGCAGAGTCTGCCATGGCTTCACTCCAGAGTGCTTCCAGCAGCATGAAGTCAGCACTGAGACAAAAATAGGCTCTTCTGTTTATCAAGAAAGACATCATTTCAGCCTAGATCTGACAGAAGGTGAAAGGTGCTGCTCTGCTGTTTCCCACAAATATCTTCCTTGATTTAAGTCTTGCCAAAGCTCTGAGCATCCCAGGAATGTGCATCTGCTGAACAACCCAAGTACAAGCAGCAAAATGCTTGGGTTTGCTTCCCCAAGCCCACCTGACATCCTGAAATTAGGATCTGCTGTCTGCAGGCCCCCAAAGGGATTCTCCAAATCAGCAAAGTCGTGCTGAGTATCCCAGTCCAGCTCTGGGCATAGCATACATCCAGGTATCCAGATCCAGCTGTGCTCCCAAGTGTACAGGACTAGATTCAAATTTCATTGCCTTCAATGATGGTTAGAAGCTCATGCTGAACAAAATGCTCTCCTGTTACATACTTTCCTCTTTTCACAGATATAAATGGAAGGGAAAATCCAGGTACTTCCATTGCAACAACAAGTTTGACTAACTGCTTTTTGTTAAACTCTGCTGTATGATTCTCCATCAGAAAATACTGCTGAATTATTATACTTTCAGTGTATTTAAGACCATTCTTTATTTTAAAGATAGATTTTGGCATATTTCACTAAAAAAAAAAAATTCCTATCCAAAATGTTCTGAGTAGGAAGAAAATACTTGCATGTCTGTCCCCAGCACCTGTGTGATTCTGCTCTTTCAGCGGCAAGAAAAGAAACTATTGAAGGACATTTCCCACACTAAACTACTGGTATTTTGTACCAGTGCCTTTGAGATTAAGCCTGGCAGGTTTTGCATTTTTAGGGTGGGAGGTAAAAATGTGATCTCCATATCACTGGGCCCACAGAAAAAGTAGATTAGAAGTTCAGCAGCTGTTTCTCACAAGGCAAAAACTGGAATCTGTGCAAGGAAAGAAGTCAGCAGGTTGAAAATAAAGCAAAAAAACCTGACCTAACAGGTTTCTTAGTCTGAGATGGGATAAACTGCTTCTACATTTGAACTCTCTCTTCTACACGCACCAGGTTTCAGTTTCTAAATGGATCCAGAGAGAGAGGAAGAATAACCTGGGACTGGATATAACAGAGAGAAAATTCTGCAAAACTGCTCTCAAATGTTAACACATCGGCTCAACATATTCCAAGACCAAGCTTTGTTGCTTTTAGGAAAGATTTACAACTTGGTCAGACTGAATAAAGGTAAGACCACAGCTTCCTTGTGGAAGAGAGGGAAATGCCAGAAGTTGGTTCTGTGTGGAAGCCATTCTTCTATTTACAAAAATTACCCAGCAGCAGGATTCCACTTTGCATTTTGCATGCTGACTTATTTTTCACTGTGCTGTCCAGAGCTAACACTAAGGATAAGCAAATCAATTTGTAAACCCATTTGTAAACCCCAAGATGGGGAAAGCTCTTTAAATGAGAGTATTTATATACCGCAAATTCATAGGAAAACCAAAATAAATTGTGCCAATCCTGACTTCTTAATGAGACTGGATATAGAACACAGTGGAAAAAGGCACTGTCACTGGAAGAGGGAACAACTGCCCTCTCTGCTATTTGTGCAAAAGGATTCCCTTAACACCCACTGGCAGACAAAAACCAAGTCCTCTCCCAGATCCTGCTTTTTCCTCTCCTCAAGCACTGGATCAGTGGAGCAGAAGCTCCTCTTTGTCTCAGTGCCTCCAGTGCATCCCTAAATGAATCTCTGTGCTGTGAAAGCCTCAGTTACTGCACATCCCCAGCACTTCCTCCTGCAGGAGGTTTCCCTTCCAGGCATCACTTCCATGTGTGGCTGGGCAAGAGAGCAGGGCCACGCACAGGCTCATCCCTGTGGAAAAACTCCAGTCACAACAGGAAAGGTGCTTTTCCCTCTGTGGGAGCTCCAGCAGGGGCCTCTCCTGCACCCAACCACCCATTTCTAACACATTTGTAGGAATTTAACACCCTCAGGGATTTCTGATCCTTTAAAAACTTTGGCTGAAGTTGAGCAGTAAATTCCAGAGCCACTGGAAAGAGATGGATAAGGAAGGGAGGAAAGGCTGACAGCACTGTCACACAAGCCATTTTCCTGATCAAATCCCTCTTTAAAATTCCAGGGTGACCCCGAGCCAACCCAAACAAATGGTGCAGTTGGTGATTTCCATCCGACTCAGTGCTGAGCAGTGAAGGGATGTGACATTTTTGCAGAGTGCACTGTAGCAGTGATAACTTGGTTCAGGGAGCAGCAGAGTTGCAGCCATGCAGTATTTATAGGCCTCTCTCCCCAGCTCCTTCTCCCTGCTCTTTTCCCCCCCGGCGAATCAGCTGGGATGCTGCCTCCCAAGCCCAGCTGCTGCCACTGCTGGAGGAAAGCCCTTGCTGTACCACTGTGCTTGCAGAGGGCACATTCCCAAAAGATCTGACACAGGGCAAACCTTCCTTCAGATCTGGCAAAATGAGAAAACGTTCCAAGAACTGTGTGAATTTTAGCAAGCGGAATGAAAAAGTCAAGACTTTGCCGTTCCTTTTTTCACAGTTTGAGGAATTTTCCACACAGGAAGGTAATCTTGTTTTGGGGGGTTTCTCTAGGCCCAGGTGCACACTGAGGAAAGTAAAAGTTCCTAACCAAAAATAAATTCAACTACAAGCATGCATTTCTTCTGACTCACACAAACAAGTCAACAAAAATCATACAACCCTATCAGCAATCTCAAGTGGAATATTTCTGCCTAACTTCTCAATTCTTCCAATGCCAGAGAATTCCCAGGTTCTGTTTCTGAACTGGCTCCCAGCTGACCAGCCAGCTTATCTGCACAGATGCCTGCACAGCCACAAACATCCATCCCTGTTAATTTATGAGGATGGCACAGGAAAGGGATACACTGAAACACTCAAAAATTAAGCACTGGGGAGCTTTCACTGACACAATAAACACGCCTAAATTAATACAACTTCAAATTACACATTTCATTCATTTAACCCTGACTTTTCTGAACATAAGCACTGTCACAGCATCCTGTTTTTCCTGTTGTCAGGTACATGAATGTTATCTGCCTTGAAGATCCTTTTAGTGGCACATAGGCTCATGTTGCTCCTAGCAGCCACTAAAATCCAAGGTAATTTATACCTGATGTCTACAAATGTGAATCCCAGCAGAGTTCATTTGACTACAGAACACTTGACACAACCCATTTTAGTTAAAAACCTGCTGAAGCAGGCCAGTTATGCTGCATGGAAGTCCTGACTGCTACTTTAACAAAAAAACCCCGTGTAATTTATAGGGAGCTGAAGGCACTTTGCACTGTCAGGCTGCAGGCAGTTCATTAGTTTAGCAATTCTCAGAGACTCCCAGATGTCTTTAGCACTGACAGACCCCAAACACACACACACACTGAATTCTCCACTTTTCCCCGAGTTAAATTGAGAGCTCAAATACTGAGGGAAGCACTAAGACCAAGGCTTGTGTCTCCAGCACACGATGGATTCAAATCCTGCCTGGGAGAGATGTAATAACCAAACCTGGTTTGATTCCAGCTCAGCAAAGAAGAAGGCAAGGAGCTGAAAAATGAGTGTAGCAAGGGAAGAGCTACCTGAGATTTTGGGAGGCTACTCTCAGCTAATCCTGTCATTATGTAAAGCCAGAGCAAACAAAGCCTGGTCACGAGGTGGAAATGCAAACAGAATCAGGAAAACTGTTCAAGGAAGTGGAAAAATAGTTATTTTCTTTATCAGGAGACACCATATTTGGACACATATTTAAAATTCTGAATAGAATTCCACATGGACCTTTTCAGAGCTAAATATGAAGTCTACAGCTGCTCAAACACTTGCTGGAATGAACTCACATATTTGTGTCTCTCTTTGGTGTTTTTTCTATGCTCCACTACTCTTATCTTTTTTTTCCTCAGCAGCCTAAACATAATGGCCTAAATGCTTGTATATTGTGTGGCAGCAAAGAATGATCTTCAGAAATGCCAGATGCTTTGAGCCTTCAGATTATTCACTGTTTATGGCAGCACGTTCATGCTAGCAGTAAAAAAGTAAATACCAAAATGTAATTCCTCTCCAAATCCCAACAATATAAATATGCACTGCTAATTTCATATATATTAAAGACAAAGAACCTCTTGCACACTGCTTCTTTGAAGGCCACCTAAAGCCACAACATACCAAGAATAATATAATTCCAGACAGATCTAGCATCAGATCCTGCATTTTGGCTGCCTGATCAAAGTAAGTTAAAAAAAAATTCAGATATGAAAAGAAAAATCCCTCCTTCCTATGCTTATCTAAACATAAAATGGCAATATATTTATAGTATGGACTACAGCAAACTATCAGCAATCAGTGACAAAAGAAAAATGTGCCCTCAGTTCATGGCTCATAATTATTTCATTTCCCAAATAGTGAAAAAATCCCTGATAATTACTAAATAATAAAAGCTCTCCAAAAAGCCAAGAAGATACTCACCTTGGACATAATTTTTCATGTAACTCCTCAGCTCTATCCAACTCACTGAACTCAATCCTAAATATTGCACTCAACATTTTCTGGTCTTTTGTTCTATGAGAAGGTAGAGAACTTTGAAACTCAGATTCACAGGAAAACTTGTACCCATTTCCTACCTATCCTGAAACTGGATGTTGAGCCTTAGCTCAAAGGAAAACCTCTTGATTGTATGCACCAAAAAAAGGCAGGCTGGTGGTTTTTTTAGCCTTCAGCACTTTCTAAGGGTTGTAAATGCAACTAGCTGCTGACCAAAAAGAAAAAAATACTTCCAAGAAGTGAATGAAACCCAGAGTCTGATTACCTACCTAAAAGGGAGGAACAGCCTGAATTCACTCCCAGTAGCAGAATTTTGTGTTTGCTGTGTTTTTAGCAGTCCAGATGGCTCTGTTTTATTTACATGTCCCAGCTAAACAATCACTGCTGCATTGTGGCAGCAACACTTGTCACTGTTGTGACAACAGGAGGGAGATCTCTTCCCTCAGTTAAGAATCACAAATCACCAAGGGCAGCCGCAGCCACTGCTTCTTTATCATCCCCTTCAAGACAGGAATTTTAGTGAAAGATGGGAATCTATTAACTTTGCTGGCTGAGCTATGCTAAGTGGAGAGAGATGAAAGATGGAGCAATGAAAGGGAGAGAGCCCAGGGTCGTGACTGACCTGTGCAAGGACAGCCCTGGTGGCCTGCCCACAAATGAATTATTCAGCTGCCAGGTCTTGCCTGCAACTCCACCAGAAGACACAGGTCAACCCAGCCCCATCCTGTTCAGTTTCTTGGCAACACATTCAGTTGGTGAAAGTGGACAGGGCTGTTAGTTTTGGGGGTACTGGGTTAAAAGCAGTTTATACCATTAGCAGTATTTAAGCAAAAGAGAAATGCAAGCTGAAGTGCAATATATTGCACTTCAAAGTGCAGTATTTTGAAAAATTTTCAAAAAACTATATCAATCTCTCCTGGAAGATTAAACTCTTCTTACTAAATCTACTATGACAGTCATCTCAATAATAAAGAAAATATCTGTGCTAATCTAAAATTTGGTGAAGGTCTAGCAAGGAAACCACCATGCACATAACAAGCCACAAAGGTTAAGAGCTGCAGCCATGTGATCTCAAGAAATTCATCAGGGCTAATTAAGCTGATGGTTCACAGGCTCTCCATGGAGAAAATTACAAGCAAAACAAGTTAAAAAAAGGGAAAACCACACACAAAAATTGTGTAGGCTGCTTGTCAGAATATGGGTTGTTCAGCTTCTCCCAGATCAACAAGATCTGGACATGGACCCCCTAATCCAGTCCAAGCTGAGATAGGAGTCTCTTCTTTCCCTCTGGAGCAGAGGGAAAGCAAGGTTCAAGGCAATAAGCAAGGTTCAAGGAAACTGGAAGCACAACAAATGGAAGAATACAAAGGCTTTCACAACTTAGAAATTCATAAGCATTTTGACAGCCACATGCAAGCAATGCATTAAGATAACAATCTTGGTTTAAAACGACCAGGTATAAATTTTGAGTCTCCTTAACAACCCACCATCCCTAGGGAGGCCATTGCTCCCAGGCAAATACATCCCTGATAAAGGGATGGGGAAAAAAGAGAATAAAACTGACAGATGTACCCAAACCTCAACGGAGAGCTCAAGCTGGACCAATAAAACCCACACCAATCAAGCAAATTATGCAACACTTATTTACTTTTGCTGAAAACACACTGAAATGCTCATTAAGGGAGACTTACAGCTGGACAAGAAGCCCCCAAGAAGGCAGCTCCTGACATTTCACATAAAGGACACCTGACTCCAGCTGTCTCCAGTGGAGCAGCTGTGAGACACGGCTGTGTCATGGACTGCCCCTCACTGAGCACATCATCCCCCTGAGAGTGTCACCCATGCTGCTGTGACATCCCCAGGGCTGTGAGATGAGCTCGTCACCAACGTGTCAGCCCTGCCCTGGCTTCCCCCTGCAATGAGGCTGTTTGTTGTACTGGCTCTGAATCAAAGTGCTGAATTCAAGGTCTGCTGCCTTGGGTTCTGGGGAAAAGCAAAAAGCACTGTCCATTTCCTGAATTTTCAGAGTGAAAGTTCATATACTAATATCAACAGAGCATCTGAGCCACAGATACAAACTCCTTGCTCCCATAAGATATTGCAGCAGAGTTCTGCCGGGCATCAATTTATTTGTCTGGATTTTCCAGTAAGGATCTGCTGCACAGAACACCACCTATTCTTTTCATAGGGGGGTTATTTAGCACTGCAGCCCCACTTATTGTATCAATGTAACTTAAGGTCTTTCATTTGCACAAACTTGGCACTGCCTAGAGTACACAAAGTGTAAACAAAATTAAAGCACATACATTTTTCTCTCACTTTCAAATATAGGTCAGTCTGTCCTCAGTCATGTGTTTCTTCTATTCAGTTTGTCCCCTTCTCTGGTACAGGTTAGTCAGCCTTGCACTTATGACTTAGTTTTGTTATCCACAAGGTTGGTTTTTTAACCCCATAAAAACTATGGGATAATATAATACTAAGAAAAATTATGTCCCAAAAGTCAGGTATTGAAGAAGTCATACAAGCCTATAAAAATACACTCAGCTATTACAGAGCAGGTATACAAATATGGAGATTGCTATATGGAGAACTGACCTTCCAAGCTGAAAAAATAAATGCTAATATGCCCCTAAGCAATATATGGCCATGCAGCCCGCTAAATGAATCCTAATATTCAACATACACAGGGTAGCTGCAGCCTCTGAGTGATCATTACCTTGAGAAACAGAGTGTTTTTATTCTCTGCAACCTCAGAGAGAAACAGCCCTTCCCTTCCTTGCCCTGAAAAGACAAGGTGTGTGTCTGTCAGGAACAAAGCAAAACTAATGTGCACCATGTCACCCTGACCTGAGACACAATTACAAAGGGCACCACAGGGAAAAAAAAAAAAATAAATAAAGTCCCTGCAACTTCAAAGAGCACATTTGTGTGTGTGAAATACAAAAACACACATTTGCTGAAAGATGTATAAGGCTTCCATTATGCAATTCTTTAATCTCCAGGTGACAGAGAATNCACATTTGTGTGTGTGAAATACAAAAACACACATTTGCTGAAAGATGTATAAGGCTTCCATTATGCAATTCTTTAATCTCCAGGTGACAGAGAATGCTCTCCTGGTTACGTGAAAGAAAGAAAGAACAGCAGGGAGCACAGAATAGCTGCAAAAGCCATTACTGGCAATAATCCAGAGAAAGATCTGAGCAGCCCGACCATCCTGAGGGATTCCCGTGAGTGCTCTTCCTCCAAAGAACAGCTCTGGGTCCTATTTCCTACAGGGAAGGAACCAGGAGCTGTCTGTGGAGCTGCACCAAATAGCAAAACTTAAATCACACTCTGAGCATTTCCAGCTTAACTTTCAGCAAGGTTTGCAAGAAGTGTGAAGGGAGGAGAGAAACTGGCAACAGGGAGCAGCAGGAGAGAGATGACTGGGCAACTAAATGGCAATTTGAATAGGAAGTTGATTAACATGAAGTGACACACAAAGTGAATTGGGCAAAAGCAATTCCAAACACACAGCATTGGAAATGGAGCTGATTATTCCCAATCCAGGAAGACAGTGTTGTGCAAATGTCACTTTTCTTTGCTGCATTCACAGGAATAACTGGGATACTGGGGAAGAAATAAAGAACAAAGGCCAAGATATTAAATCACGGTATAAATATGTGAAACTCAGGCCCTGGCCCTACTCTTTCCCTGTCTGGACAGCAGTGTGGTGTGAGTGGCTGCATCTCCAGAGCACCTCAGCTCCTACCAGCCATATCCTTATATTTTTCCTATTGGCATCGTGACCCTGATGGCATTAGCAACCCCAGACAAACTGGGAGATCCTTCAGAGGACAAATCGCAGGAACACCTCGTGTGCCTCATTAATTCTGCTAAACACAACAGGAAGCAACCTGAAACAAGTATCATCACTTAGTGCAAACAGGATCAGCTGTTAATAACCTATTAGCAGCACAATTAGCAAACTGGATATTCCTGCTCATTATTCATCATCCAATTTGCAAACAGTATTTTGAACAGATTAGAACAAGACCTTATCAGTAGAAGCCCCACCTGAGATGTAATATTTTCAATTAAGAGTTTACCAAGTTTCCCCATAATGCACTGAGGTTAATTTTTGGAGCTCCTAGAAGCTCTGAAAACCTGGCATCCATCGAGACATCATTTCATAGGGAGAATTTTTTTCTTTTAAATCCATTTCTCTTTTCCCCAAATAAAGCCCAGTTCCTAAGAGCCTCCCAACACCCACGGTGCTGGCAGTGCTTTGTTGCCAGCTTTGCCGAGGTTTTTTCTCCCCAGTGAGGAGAGAAGGCTGAGGAGGACACGCTCCCCAGTTCAGCAGCACTTGGGTGCAGTGGTCTGGGCTTGCCCCAGTCCTGTTCAGAGAGCAGCGGTGGGAATCTCTGAGTTATTCCAAGCAGACTCTGACCCTTGTTAAAAGCTGTGTCTTTGCAGTCATATTCTGCAAAGCCCACACAGTACCACATCCACCGTGCAAAAACGTCCTTTATCTGTTCTACACCAAATTTTAAACCCAAATTTCAACTACAGATTCCAGCTTACATCTCTCATGATGCAGAGACCAATGAACAATGGTTCCCAACTCAATCCACCACCTTCATGACATCGCAGCATGTCTGCCCTATTGGGAAATCTTTCTTTAAGCATCAAGTACTCATCAAACATAGACTTCAAAAAATAAAAAAACAGAACAATTTTCACTCATATTGATTGCACTTTATAAACTGCTTTGTAAACAGC
>VZUA01088630.1:1271-20059 GCA_013401035.1 Horornis vulcanius
TATTATTGTTATTATTATATTTGTGGCAAAATCTGTGCCAGCCATAAGTAAGACTATAGTTACAGCAAATATCTTGTGTGGAAAGAACAAAAGCCTTCTCATTTCAGGTAAGCCTTTAAATGGAAAAAAAAAGATAGGAAAATAGAAGTTTATCCATTTTAACCAGTATTTCCTTGAAACAAATGTGACTGTTTTTAGAGAGCAGTTTTAAAGAGCAGTTATTTCTAGAGGCACATCTTAGTACTTTTACAGTGTGAGAGTTTTATCACTCTTTATTTATTTCCCATAAAGGAAGAGGAGCTCAGATCAGCTCCCTTTTGCTGAGTCCGAGGGGCTCAATAAAACTGCTTGGGAAATTGCCACCACATTTGGGATGGCATCAGGGAGATTTACACACTGTGTTTCCCCAGCACTGTATATAAACAAGTATCTTTCAGCTCAAATGTTTCTTTCAAGTGAGATGTAGTAAAAATTTCAAATCTGGCTCATTTTGCAAAGTAAATGAGACAGAAAAATCTTTCTGCAAGGCAAAGAAACCTCAGTGCGTGGTGGCTGGCCTTGGTGACCACCTGCCAGGAGAAGAGGGACCTAGGAAAGTTCCTTCTGATGGGTTATCTGCATCTTATCTGCTCAAACACTTCAGAGTTCAGGAAAAGCAGCCAAAGTCAATTTCTGCTTAGAGAGTTTAAAACGAAAAATAAACAGAGGGGAGAAGTTGTGCGTGTGCAGGAGGAGGCGTTGGGGTGGAGAATGGGCAGGGTGGTGGGGCTGGGGAGGGAATGGTTTAACCCACACTGGCTCTTCTGAAATCCCCTTGGATCTATCCACTGTTTTCTGAAATAACAACAAAATTGCACAATCCATAATTGTGGTGGTGGAGAGCTGCTGGTGCTCTCTCTGACCTGCCAGGTAGGTGAAACAATTGTCAGTGTAAATTAGAGAACAACTGTGCCATTATTCCATGACAGTTATCTGATTCTGCAAAGCCTGGAAAATGTGTGAAAGCCTTCTGAAATGTGGGGAACACAGAGTTTTCTGGTCTTTGTTATTGTTTTAAAGTACTAAGAAAACCCCAAACCAAAGCTCTTCACAGTGTGCACTGTCTGATGGCTGAGACGAGTTATGTGCTCTGTGCCTCCACCTTCCCACCTGAATCAGGTGTTCTCAGCCCAGACATCAAGCTGCCTCAACGCTGAATGGAGGTGGAAATGGTTGTAATTCACCTGTAATTTCTCTTTCAGTCTGTTAACACCTTTATTATTGAATGTGAGGGCTTGTGTTCTTTAGTGACCTGTCACCTCTGGCTTTCAGAGCTGCTCTGTTCCAAAGGAAGCTCCAAGAATGATTGTGCCTGTTTAGTGTCTTTAAAAGTCAGTTATTTTCTCTGTCTGGGGCATCAGGCACACCACATATGAATCCTCTCTGAGTGCTTGTGATAAAGAATTGAATCACAAGCTTTTCTTTATAAAGAAAATCCTTCCAGCAGGAATGAATCTCTCTTTTGTAGCTGGTAAAATAGGAGAAAATTTAACCAAGCCAATTTATTCTGGTTCCTATGAAAAATATTGTCTGTGAAAACATGGAACACTTACCAAATATCAACATTTCACTCCTATCTGCATGTAGATCAATATGAATGGGTCACTGTGACCTCTCAGGGAGCAGGTATGCATGGCAACCAAAACTAATATGTATTTTAAGGACTAAGGTCCTTAACAAAACAGAAACCACCTTTATCCACAGAGAATCTGTTCCCAACAGGATTTCTATACTATTTTACAGTTAGTTTCAGGGTCACTTTAGCTTTGTTGTTGTTGTTGTTGTTTTTCCCACAAGGAACTTTTAAGATGGAACAAGGGACTCCATTTCTTCTACAGCAAAGCATTTTCAATGCTTTCAATTAGAACATCTTGTTTTATGAAGTGAAAAATCTCAGCTGCCAGAGCGTAGTTTGAAGTGCAGGAAAAGGCAGTGTCTTCACAGCAAATTGCAGTTTTTCAGTGGAGCAGCATCTCTGAAATTCATTCCACCATGCAACACTTGAGTGAATCACAATAGTCTGAGCTGCAATGTTTAGTTTCCTTGTCTGAAGTAGAAATATGTAGCTGAGCTTGGAAGAGCAGGGATTGAGCACTGGTTGGAAATGTTTTAGGAAAGCATCCTTTGTCTGAAAATGCTGCTTTTAGTAGAGAAAACATTTGTGGATGCGTACTTCTTACTAAAAACATCTGAGCCTCAGATGGAATTTGTAACCAAGGGAAGAGAATGTGAGGAATCCTCCTGCTCTGGAAGGTGGAGAGGTGCAGTGGTCAGTGCTGGCAGTCCCAGCTTTGCCTTGTGCCTCCTGTGTCTCAGAGAAGTGTCTTAAAGAATTGACTGAGATTTGTCTGCCTGTTACAAGGGTTATGTGCTCGTGTTCTCCTCTTAGAAAAGATCTGGAAGATCTTTAGTTTGTTCCACTTTGGAACACAGCCAGATTTTGATACTTTGGGATATTTATTCCTGACCAGCCTCAAGTGCTTTTAGCAGCGGTTACATCCAGGGGCTTTCAGCCTTTGTGCAGTCTCAGTGTGCATCTTGGTCTCTGTCCTCCTCTCTGGGAAGTGTCCCTGCCCTGCTTGTCCTGCATGTGTTGCCCAGATGAGCAGAGCCCTGGGATGCGTGATCCACCTCGTGGCCTGGAATTCTGGCTCCGTGTCCTTGCTTGGAATAGGTGGGGCTATGCACACCCAAAACCAAAATTGTGTGTTGGGGCAATAAGACAGTTGGGGCTTGTTTGTGTTTAGGTTTGCACATTCTGCACATAAGCCATTGATCCCAAGTAAATAATGAACAAGGGGAAATCCATTAAATAAGTTATTCAAAATATCATAGAACTTGTCAAATTAATGATTTCACAAGAGGCATCCAACCAATTGTTTTTGCAATACAGCAGTTTTTCAGGGATTAGAGAAAATCCAAGCCGTTGGCAGGCAAAAATCCAGCTGAGGTGAGATCAAAATTTTGCATTAGAGCTTAGAAGTCTGGAAAATGTTGAATTTAATAATTGTCAAATTTTTTTTATATATATATTTTTTTTCCCTCTCATGGGAGAAGGATGGATATATGAGCCTGAGGGCAGCTGCTGTTGACCAAAGAGTGGTAAATGATCAGTAACAAACCTTTGGTCAAAGAGAAGCGGCTCAGTGAGACGTGGAGCTAGCAGAGCATCCATTACAAATTAAGAGATAAATCTGTGGCTACTTTCAAAATATTCTTTATTGCTCAAACCAAGAAGAGTCAATAAGAACAATTTACAAAGGGGATGGAAAAAATAACGTTACAATTATGGTTTAAATGCTATGAGATTAGAAAACTAAAATGACTTCTAATTTAGTCCTTATGAAATAATGTCCAATTGATAGGTAATATTTTCTCCATGTCGGGGTTTTAACTCAAACTCACATTTCTGAAGCCAGGATAATCTTTCAGTGATTCTGTGACTTGACAAGAATTCACTGTCATTAATGCCTGTATAGGGTGGGTAGGTGTAGCTTGCACTTCACTGCAGACACTGTCCCTGGCAGTTCAGCAGTGCTCTTTTATCAGCTGTCATCATTAACTGTGCCTACAGTGCTCCTGCTGATTAGCAGGTACTGGGATAATGAACTAACCAAGGGTGAGAGGTTTATTGGACCCTGGCACCCAGTTAAAGCTCTCCATGGAACAGATATGTGGGCTTGGGCAGGGCATTTTTCCCTGCAGAGTGGGGATGCTATTGTCCAGATTTGTCTCATTTCAGCTTAAGTAGTTCCAGATTTCAGTGAAACACAATGTTTGTGAACTTTTTCCACTTCATATGTCCCTGATGACTGGGTATATTCAGCTGAAAAGGGATTTGGACACTCCACTTAGTGATGCTGTGAGTCTGATGACCTGGGCCAAAAGGAATTGCTGATATTGGCTGGAATGGACATGAGATATTCATGATTCTAGTTCAGCCTCTCACTGTGGAAGGAAGTGCATAGCTCATTTCCCACAATGTCCTTCCTGCCTGAAGTGAGCAGGAACAGAGTCCTTGAAGAGGCACTGAAATTCAGAGAGTGTCTGGTGGCATTTGCTGAGCAGCCTCAAATTCCAGAGTAATTGAAACAGCATTTTCTGTGAAGAACTCCAACAGTCAGGAAGGTGATGGACATCCTCAGAAGGTTTACTTGAGGATCCAATTTAAATTACTGATACACACATTTGTTTCCAAAATTAATTCCATGATAGACTATCCTAAGATTCATAAACAGTTCAGGAAATTTCTCCTATAAACTTCTACAAGTCAATAGCTGCAATGCTGCAAATGTGGGCATCAGTGATGGAACTCTGGTGGTTGGCAGTCTGGCACTCTAAATTCATACCAGCAACACCCATTGCAGTTGTTGCTATTCAAATATTTCCTAGTCTTTTTAATATTTATTATTATTTTATTTCTGTGCTTAATAGTTAGCTTGGAAGTTTGTTGGTCTTTTGTTTTTTACCCAGCCCCTTAATTATGGTTATGAAGAGACTTACAAGATTTTTTTTTTCTGTCCTTAAACCACCTCCTGAGTTTTGTGTACTAACACTGCAAAGTCTCTACTTAAAGACCTGTTTAATATTTAACTCAAATAAACAGAACAGAGATTTCTTTTTTATAATACAAATCCATTGCAGACCAGAAAAGAAATCTTTGGATTATTGTGTTTGAAATAATTTGAAGTAAAAAACCAAAAAAGAACAGACCTTTTGGAGCACTTCAGCAAGCGCTGCAAAGAGTAGAATGGAAAGAATTAAGTGTTTTAGGACATCTTTTTGCTGTGTGGTTTCTGTGTTAATAAGATTGGTGCTTTGGAGTAGTAACCTAAGAAGGTGTTGTGCAGAAAAGCAAAAGCAAAATATTGGACCTGCTATGGTTAATTGAATTTTCTGCTGATTGTCCCTCAGCCTTGTTCTCTCAACTCTTCCCAGGCACCGTGATAAGTCTCTACTTGTTGCTGTTTTTTTCCATGGTAGAACTTTTGTCCCGGTGCCAGCACATTATGTTCCTGGTCAGAGCCGTGACGTCAAATGGCATCTGGCTCCAGGCCAAGGAATGCTGCTGGGAAGGAGGGAATGAATGAATGGATTTTTCAACTCTCCTTGGAGCTGCCCCTTTCGGAGCCAGGAATCCTCGTGTAGTGCTCAGTCAGCTGGGCAATGCTCTTCTGTCAGTGCTCCTTAACAGAGCTGCAGGGAACTGCAGCGGGACTCACAATGCAGACAGCAATCTGGGGAAAATGCTGTGATAAATTTCAGGTTCAGAACCGGGTACAATCAGGAGAAGCGTGAAGGAAGAAAGATGTGATTCAGTGCAAAGTGGCTGCTAAATTCTAAATATAGTAAGTGGAAGAAGCCTGAGCCTGGAATAGTTACTGTCTAGTGCTCAGAAACTGAAACAGACCACACATTCCAAATTGTAAACATTCCTGTGAGCTAATGTAGTATGCATTTCTTTTTAAAATAATATCCTTATCTCTGCATGACAGTACACTGCTGTTATCTGTACATTTGCAAAACGGAGAGATCAAAATAATCAAAATTCAAATCAGGATTCACCGTCGTTGTCTGTATGAAGTTTTAGTTACTGCAATGGTTTTCATATCCTCTCTAATGCCCAGCCTTGCATGGAAGAGATCCTCCTTCTATGACAGTACTGTACCTGCTTGCCTTCAGTTCCATTTTCTGGAGCTCTTCAGCAGCTGCTTGCACAGAGGAGCAATTGTAATGTGCAGAGCATCCCCACAAGTCAGCTACTGCTTAGGATTGGCAGGAGAACAGAGCACACTCTTGGATTTGTAAGGGATAAGGGAATCCACATATGGGAGCTACACGGATGGATGATGTGGCATAAGGTGCCAGCTGGGCCCTTCTGATGTGCAAAACCAGGAACGGATGAATTTAGGGCTGTCTAGTACTGCTCAGAGTTCTGCATGACACACAGTAAGGAACAGCACTGAACGAGTCTGTGCACTCAGAGTATTGTAATAACTGTTTTATAATTAGAAAACACTGTAATCCGCACTGAAAAAGAATTCACACTTCTAAATTAATTTTGCTAACTGCTGCTACTCTGCCATGAATATAAAGGTGCACTTCTAAATCTTCCACTCAGTAGGAAGCAGTATAACAATTATAGCTATTTTGGCATCCAAGAGATGCACAGTACCGTTGTAGAAAATACCTGCGTTCTTGGACGTATTTACATATTTCTTTGAAAGGATTCCTGCATCTCAGAGAAAGCGTGACTTCCTGAGTATTGTGTAAAGTGACAAATATATTTTTCATGCCAGATAAATCCAAAGATACATAAAACTCATTGTTCCACGTAGGTGACTAAATTCTTTAATTAAGGCATAATGCACATCTATGTGTGTGCTTGCCTCCCTCACTTGGGCCATGCTCTTGAAATTTGGAGCATTTGTAATAGAGTTAAGGACACACGTAAGGATCTGCAGCAGTGAGCCGGAAAAGCCTGGGTTTAAACATGAGCCTCTAAAACCATGGTCACGGCTCTACAGTATCCATCTGATTAGTCAGGACAGTGGAGGAAAAAGCTCTTTTGGGATCCTTTTTTCCTAATTCGGATGACAAGAGGATAATAATGAAGAGGACAATAGTCCCTCGAGCAAGGAGTGATACCATTTGTTTCTGCACCTTGTTGTGCAAATTAAGTAGGGCTGCCAGGAATGCTTTTCTCTCTCTCCAGCACGGTTCTCTGAAGTGAGTCTGGCACACAGCTTTGCCATCGCAGCTCCCGCAGCCCTGGTGGGTGTGAGCGTGTGTGCCAGGAGCGCTGCACCGAGAACAGCTGGGGCAGGAGCCCCTGCAGGGTGAAGCGTCTCTTCTCATGCAGGGTGCTGCAGTCTGAGACAATTCTCTTCCACCGTCTTCTGAAGAAAGCAGCAGCAAAGGAAGCAGAGGTGTGCAGCAGGTCTCAGAGGCCGCTGTCAGTGAAAACATGCTGGTTGGTGTGGTTTGACAAACCCGGCTGGGATGCTGTGGGTACAGCCTGCCCCTAGCAGCACTTGGGCTGCCAGCTGCTCAGCAGCCAGTCCCTCGGCTCACATGGCACCAGCAGAAATTGGGGTCCCCGGGAGGGCTTGCAGCCACTGCTGTCTGTTAGCAGGGATGTGTTTTCTGAGCTTTGGTGTTGTAGCCCTGAAGATGGTGTTTACAGAGGAGTGTGAGTGGGCAGGGAGGCAGTGAGCTTTATGGTGATGTGGGGAGCACTGACAGCTGGTGGCAGAGCAGGGGAGAGTGTTCCCCTGACTGGGGCTCCCTGGGACAGGTACCTGTCCCCAACAGGAGGCCTTTCCTGGGAAAACCATCCTGAACAGCTGAGGAGCCAAAGCTCCCTGGTGTAACTGTGCCAGCGTGAGGGGAATGGAACCCAGCAGAACAACTGCCAGGGGAACCAGCAGAACTGCCACAGGAACCAGCAGAGCCCCTGCCAGAGGAACCAGCAGAGCCCCTGCCAGAGGAACCAGCAGAGCTCCTGCCAGAGGAATCAGCAGAGCTCCTGCCAGAGGAATCAGCAGAGCTCCTGCCAGAGGAATCAGCAGAACCCCTGCCAGAGGAACCAGCAGAGCTCCTGCCAGAGGAATCAGCAGAACTGCCAGAGGAACCAGCAGAACCCCTGCCAGAGGAACCAGCAGAGCCCCTGCCAGAGGAACCAGCAGAGCCCCTGCCACAGGAACCAGCAGAACTGCCACAGGAACCAGCTCCTGCCAGCCCAGGGCTGTTCATGCTTTGTTTCTCCCTCCAAGCACTTCTCCTGCACCTCTTCTCACCTCTGCAGAGGCCCTGGTGCAGACCCAGCCTCTGGCTTTGGTGCTCCAGGGCTCCTCTCCTTGGAGGCTGCCACAGCTCCTTTTTTTCCCATGGAAGTAAAGGGCACAGTAGTGGCTGTGGGAATTTTGTAATGGGTGGAACTCAAAACTTCATCATTTATTTGGGTTAGTTCCCCCAAATTTCTGTGCTGCTGGCCCAACTGCTTCAAACCGTTTTGATCAGCAGAATAAAGTGCAATATAATAGGGCTGGACTATATGGTGGCACTTTTGAATCCAGACAGTGTCACAACACATGACTACAAAGAGGTAAATAGTGACAATTAACTGGACTTCCTTGAACCTTCCCAGAAATATTCTGATTTATTCATAGCAAAGGTTCAGAGCTGCTCATGTTTTAATTGAACCACTTCACTCATCCCTAAATGAAAACAGTTGCAAACAGTGTCCAACGTACATAGCCCCAGGCACTGTAAAACAATCAGATTAAAAGACTTTTCTTTGTCTTATTTATTTACTTGAAGCTAAAGAAAATGCCAAAATTCTGCCTTGAATAAATCACCATTTTTACATGCTTCACCCCAGGCACAAGTTCCAGTTTTTTCCTAGCTTATGAGTTGTTTTTGTTTGTATTTGTGTTTGTATATTTTTTATATCTGGGTTGTTTACTTTTCTTGCTTCTTAAAATTGTCTCTTCTCTTTAGAAGTGGGGGAGAAGGAAAGAAATTGAGGTGAAACCACAACATGTTTTCATTTTCATGTAACAAACAGATCTTTTTTCACAAGCTTCTTGAGGCACTAAATACCAAATATGGCTTGAGACAATAAATTATAATATTCTTCAGAGAATGCAGAGCTGGGAAAAGAAGAAATTCAAGTGTTTGCAACATGTTTTAAGAGAGATAGCTGACTGAGATTTCATTAACTCTACATTGTCTCATCATTTATATTTGTAAAAGATACTCTTGGTATTATTTATCCTTTTGCTGCTCGCTGTCAGTGGGATGGAGTCCTTACAAGTGCATGTACCGTTATTTCTGTTTTTCAAATGCATCTCAAATTTAGCAGAATCCCCATGCAGCTGAGGCTGCCACGTTCAGAATGAGTGTCTTCTGTCAGTCTGCACTGATGGCTGCTTGGTGAGCGCTCTGTGGTTTGGAGATGGAACCCTGAGCAGTGCAACAGGTCAGGTAACCAGCACTAGAGAAGCCTCCTGCAGAGGCAGATCTAAAACCTCAGCTGGCACTCACCTCAGAGAGGGCTGAGGTACCTGTGACAGCATTGTCCAGGAACATTCACTTTCTTGTGCCACTGCAGTGTAAAGAGGAACAATCAGTTTGTACCGTCCCAAGGGAAGGTTCTGCAGAAATGAATTGATGTAAGGAGACACAGTTTGGGTTGTTCTGATTGGGAAATTACTCTGTATGTGCCTTCTGTCAGAATCTTTGGATACCTTCATATCAGGATCAGATATGACTTCCTAGAGTCTCCGTGGGGCGTGGAATTCTCCAGCAGAACAGCCAAAGGGGCTTGGTCCCAGTGAGCCCATGTCCTGCAGGGAGCAGAGCCCAGGGAGACCCAGCAGAAGCTATTTCATTTCTCCACCCTGGGTTCTGTCACTGTGTCCTGGCTTCACCTCCTCTCGCCCAAAGTAGAATTCTTTCCTTCCTTGATCATTCAGTGTAACATTCATTTTTTATCACCACATGAACCTCACATACCTATGTGCTCAAACAAACTGTGCAAAAATTAGCTGGGCAGGTCCTGCAGAAGGCCAAAGCGTTTAACGTGTCCTGCTTTAACAACCTCCACTGAAAAATGTAAATGTCACTGATAATGAGATGAAGAGTGAGATAGGGAGCAACTCCTGTCTTATACCTTCTGCTGCTGTAGAACTCAGAGGTGAACTCTGCATATTGAGGGTTGTCCTGAGAAAAATGAGCACTGAAAGGCAAATACTTGTTTATTAGGTTAATTTGCTTTGTCAAGGACTGCACTGATTAATTAAGAAAGGAAAAACAAACAGTGTTCAGACTTTGGAGTTCTGAAGTGGTTAAAACTGAGAACTAATTTTATACATGAGACCTTTACAGATTAGACCACATGCCTGAAATATGTTACAACCTCCCAATCCCTTCTGATGGCAGATGCTGCTTCAGAATGTAAAGCTGAACTCTGTGTTAAGCCAGATCAGCACCGAAGGTATCCAAGCAGAGCATTCCTGTGCTCCTGCTGGGATAACTCCAGGGTTCTCTGGAATATGTTCTTGGAGAAGCTGAGGAGTGGGTGTCAGGACTTTTGCCAGACCGGTCGTTCCTCTCAGGTGCTGATTAATGGGACGTGGAGTTTTTGAGGAAATGCACAAACCCATTCATCCTTGTCGGCAAATGTGTCCCGAGCAAGCGGTGTCAGCTGTCAGCGTGGCCAGGGCTGCACAGGCTGTACCCTGGCAGTCAGGCACCAGGGATGGATGACTGTGCGCTGCTGTTCCAGCCGGCAGTTCCGCAGGTGTGTCCCGTGTGGGACGATAGCGGAGGGCGGGGCTGGGAGGGAGGGAATGTTTAAGGAGGATGATAATGACCAGAGTGCCGTGTTGGGAAGATTTGGCTGAGCCCCAAGTGATTTTAAAAAATCACGGCAAGGGTTTGCAGTGCAGAGCGGGGCGGCTGGGTGCTTTGAGGTTTGCTGCAAAGTGAACTCGCAGTGTTCAAATACCAACATATATCATTATGGTAATTGTGGAATATTGTACTAATAGAGGGGTTTGCCTATGCAAAGTGCAAGCAATGGGACTTACAACACGGCTAGCCATGAGAGAGGGAAAAATGCAGCTGCCTCTTCGAGCAGATGGGAGATGTCAGGAGTTTGGAGCACGTGGTTTTACTCTCCAGGTTTTACTGAAATCGGGCTGCACGCCCACTGCCCACCTGATTTGGGCTTGGCACATTGACACATGGATATTTCTTTCTATTGACACATGAACATTTGGGGTTTTCTTCAAGATGTCAGTGTAGTGTTTATCGAAGAGACTAACAGAGATGCTGGTTGGAGAGGGTCTTTATTGAAAACTTGTTCAAACTTCTGCTTGACACAGGGCGAGCTGGGTCGGTGCACTGTGTGAGTCAGAGTTAGGAGTCGCTGTACAGCTGAAAATCGGAGCTGTTTGACAGTGCTGGGTGGGAGCAGAGCCTCAATTTGCATGAACACAAACCCATTCTGACTGATAAAATTCCCTGGGGGTAAAGCGCCAGTTTTGTGCTGCTTTTTGCTGTGGGGAAGTACAAGCAGTTCTTCTGTCACTTGAGACAAAGATTTCTACTCTAAACTATATACATACAGATCTCTGAAGTTTACAAGCAGTTACAAATCGAGAAAAATTCTTTTCCAGTCACTTCTGCTGTGTTTCTACATGTATCACTTCAGCTGCTGCTTTGAAGTCACCCTCATTTACACCACTATAAATGAGAGGAGAAATGGGCTGCTTTGGTTGCTTGGAAAATTTACCATGAAATGTTCAGATTGTCTACAAGGGTGTTCAGTGTCTGCAGGCAGAGGCGATGCTACAAAAAAACAAAAGCAAATGAAAAAAGTAGTGCTAAAAACCTGCATTTATGCAAAATGAAAGTCTAGTTCTAGACTTAATTCAAGAAAACTCCCTTGAACTCTCTACCCACAGCGTGGAATATGGGGGAGTCAGGTGGGGAGCAGGCCATGATCCAGCTGAGCACAGCCCAGATGGTGACACTTCCATTTCCACTGTAAATTGTGGATATTTGCACAGAAGAGATTGTTTTTGCTGGTGTGGGTGAAGCAGCAATGAGAACACTATTGTAGGATCCTGGGATGGAGGGTTTTGCCCGTTCATAAATGCATGCAGTGGCAACAGTGCTTCTGAATAAAATCAAAATGCTAAATGGACTGCTCAGTCATCTCAGTGTTTCCATTTGGAATGCTGAATAAAGAGTCCTATTTCTAATCCAAGGCAGTTTTTATTAGCTCACAGTGCATTTAGCACAAGCACGGACCAGTTCTGGAATCAGCCAGGGTACAACTTGAATAAGAGGGAAGTTATTTTCTGCTCAAACACTAGATTTATTAAGGCCTGTTTTTTTTCTCTCGTGAAAGACTAGTTGCAACTAGTTTGAGGAAGCCATCAGAGCAGCTTATACATCCTGAGAAAAGAGGGTGGGTTGGCAGCCCTGCACAAAGAGTGCTGCATCCAGAGCTGCTACATCTTCCACAGGATTCCAGGGAATCCTGGGGCAGCAGTTCCCTGCTCTGGAACATCCATCCATCCTCCTGCAGATCTGACCTGAAGCTGGGATCGTCCCATGTGCAAAGTCCAGCCTGAAATTCAGGCCAAAGGGGGACAAGTGCCCAGCGTTCTGAAATGGAGATTGCTTTTGCTTTATTGTCCATCTCACCCCTCCAAGGAGCTCTCGACACTGGCAGGGTGGGTGTCAGTGCTCTGCACCAATGGCTTTGTTAATTACCCCGCTAATTGACCTGCTGCTGTCACACCACGTGACTCACGATCCAGACAGAGAATCGTGTGGTGCATCCAACTCCACTCATCTTCATGCTCCTCAATAAAAAAAATCATTTTTCTGTCGATTTCTCTCTGGAGGCCTGTTTTATCTTTCACACAGTGCAGGAAAACTGCAACAGAATGTCTCACAGCAGGGCCAGCATCCACTGTGACCTTGTGCTTCCAACACAGCCTTGGGAGGGTAAACTTTGCTTTCTCCAGGAGCTGCAACAGCTTCCTGCACTTGGCTGCTTTCATTGCTTTTATGTTTCTTAAAGGCACGTTGAATTCTACAAAATTTTCTGCTGTTCTCTGAGAAAGAAAAAAAAAAATTTAGATTTTTTTTCCCTGACTTTTTATTAGCTGAAGCAAAACTACGAAGTATTTGCATATATTTTTCCTGACACTTGTGAATTAACCTGGTTTGGTCATTAAATGTCTTTCAGTTGGTTGGCTTGTGCTAATTCACTAAGCACTCTTGAGAAGATTTTCTATAGAAATTTATTAGTCTGGGTGAATTTAGAAATTGAATTTGAAGTTTATTCTCTCAGGTGTATGAGAGTTTGTGCTTAGCTTTGTAGGGGTAATCCCCCAACTGCCTTTTTCTGGTATATCAGATCTGCTTAACTCTGGCCAGCTGCTGGACTTTGGAACAAGAATTCGTTTTTATTGAATTTTAAATACCTGACCAGTTTAGAAATCTTTGAATGTGTAGGCACATCTGTATGCCTCTGTATGTGGTCACCAGTGGGACTGACATAAAGGGAAAGGCAGGAGAAATTACTGTGCTGTAAATCTACCATCAGCTAAATTTGAGTCTTTTTGAACCATTCAGCGGAGCTGGTGCCAGAGTGAATTGTTGTGTTGCTGGAACTAAGTAAATGCATATTGCAGAGTAAATGAAAATGTGTAAGGAATGCTGCCTGTTTGTAAGTGCATTAATCTAACACAACTGTAGGCTGTACTCAGTGTCATGATTGAATGCAAAGAAAAACAAAATTGTGCCTGATGGAAACATCTGGGTTCAAATCTTGATGCCAGTAAATTCTTCCCCCACTGGTAAAAAAGATTGTAAAATTACATTCTTTTTGGGTTATGTGATTCCTAGGAATTTTCTGGAGTCCTCCAGCTCTTCTCCCAAAGCCATAGCTGGCAGTGGCTGTGTTTGGGATCCAGCACAGGGGGGCAAGGGGCCGTGGTGGCCTCACCTGTGCCGAGTTTGCACCTGGCAAGGAGGGGACAGTTGGACTAAATGGACATTATCCTCCATAGATGGAATATGTGACTCACAGCCTGAGAATTCCTGCCTTCTCTGGGAGGTAGGAATTGTCCTCAGACACAGGGAATGCACAGCTGGAGAGGTGGGAATGTGGGGCTTAGGGAGGTAGCAACAAAGGATAATATGAGAGTGGGATCTTAGTGTAGAGAAAGGAGAGGCTCTGAGGATAGACAGGGGGGCAGTTCTCAGCCCCATGGACATTTCAGAACGTGACCCAAGAAGTTAGGAGGTTAATACCTCTGCACCTAACCAGTGCTTTCCTGGCTTTTACTTTCCTGCTGTGCACTGGTTTGGCTCATCCTCAGTTACCTGCCAGAAATGCCCACCCGGGCAGGTCCAGAGCTTGCTCCCTGCAGAGCAAGGTGTGAGGGGTGAGCTCTGCTCCGTGCTTCGTGTGCAGCCCTCCCGGGGAGCTGTGCCTGTCTCTGCATTCCCGGCAGCAGGGGCTGCCCCTCCAGGGGGAGAGTAAATGACAAAGTTAACGAGCTCTACACGGAAGGGCCAGTGAGTGCTCTTGCACTGAATCATGAGCAAAGAGGGAAGGATGGGATGGGGGTGTTCTTCTCGAGTTTTATTCTGAACATGAGAAAATGCAGAGTAGCAAACCTTGCCAAGGATATTACGTGGTTATTTCCAGTGAAAACATCCAAACTCTTTGTGAGCACTGGGATGGTGGTTGTTATTCAGGATAAACTCCCACGGTAACCACTCCTGTTCAGCCAGCTTAGCCTTAGTCTCTGCTCAGGCCACGTTTGCAGTTGGCTGCAGCAGAGCAGGGTGCTCTGTCCCTGGCCCCAGGTGCCACCAGCAGGTGAGTTGTGTCAGGTACCTGCAGCCCCTGCAGCCAGCACAGCACGATTTTAGGTCAGTCTGTGCGAGGTGCTTGGACTTTACTCGGCTGTAATCGTGGCTGGGATCCTAATTCAAACAAGCCCCGGGGGTATGTCTACACCAGCTCAGGGCATGAGTGCGGCAGGCACGGGCTTGGGAGGGCTGCCTGCAAACAACAGCAGGGCTGGAAGGGCAGCATCAGCTTCCAAAGATTGTCTGAGCACACGGGACATGGGGCAGGCACAGTGACAGGTACTGAATTCCAGGCTCTGCTGTCGCTCACTGCAAGTGCAATGGTGCCTCTGACTGCAGTGCAGGAGGTCTGAAAAGCTGCTCAGCTGCCCTGTTATGGAAAATAGGTCATTGACTGGAAAAAACCCCAATAATGTGAAGGCAGCTTGTCTCTGCTCCATTGCCAAGAGTGTGATCTGAGGCTGGAACCCACAGGAAGCACTCACGCAGTTTCCTGCTCGCTGGAGAGTACATGTGTGACATCTTTTCAGGTCAGAAACGAGGTACAGGCTCTCATCATGACCTCAGTGTAGGAGCTACAGAGCAGGTAGTTTTTTTAGCGTTGCTCTGGTTTGAAATTAGAACAAAGGAAGGAAGCACTTTGCTCTTTCTAGTGAAATGCTTATCTGTCACAAGAGGCATGTGGCTTTAAAACTCTTTTTCTTGCTTGTCTCAGATGTTAAGAACATGCCCTGGATTTGGAGTTCAAACGATTTCTTAATTAAAGACAGCATTATGGTTAGCTTGGAATCTTGTCTATTCCAGTTTCAGTTGTTTCAGTTCAGAAAATAAGTATTTTCCAATGAAAGTTTTAAGAAGCAAAATATTTTCACAGAGTAAACATAGAATTTCTGCTGGGGAACAACTGGCTCAGTAGTCCTGAAAATGGACTGGAGAGCATTTTTTTTTTTTTGTAGTTTATCAGATTTAATCCAAAAGGCAGTTAGTGCCCAAATGGCAGTCTTGATTGAACAGCTCTTTTGGGGCCAGAATGAGACAATTGGGCTCATTTCTCTTTCTAGAGGCTAAAGGTTTCTGTATTATAAAATCAGCTTTCTAAGTCTAGCTTTAGCTTGAAAAAATCAGAGAATTCAAAAAGAACTAAGAAGAGGACTGAAGTATTTGAAAGGAGAAATACATAATGATGTGTTTATTTTTATTTTATACCCCAGACCAGACCAGATCTGATTTAGGACCCCTCACTGTTAGATATCATACATGATATGAATCAATATTGGGATCTGAAGTCAGACACTCAGTGAGCAATGAAAAACATGTTTAACAGTTTAAAAAATTGCCAGGTATTTTATTAGATTTTTTTACACAGCTCTAGAAATATTTTTCTGAATATTTTCTAAAGTGGATGTATCCAATGAGCTCAAATAAATCAGTGACTGATTTGCTGCAGCAGCTCAGGTTCCGCAGGATGTCCCTCTGACCTGTTGAAAATACAAATGCTTCAGATGCTGCAAATTAATAAAGCAGGAATTGATTCAATTAGGTTCAGAGTATCTTTGGGTTTGGAGACTCAAGGCAAAAGCTCATTTGCAAGCGCTCCAGGTCTGACTAGCTGCTCTCAGTGCCATTTAACAGCAATATGTCAGACATAAAACACGGCTTGGAGGAAAACAGTCTGGAAACACTGTGGGGACGGAACCCAAAATCTCAAAGCAAGGTGAAAGAAGGTAAAACTGCCTCCACCAGGAAAGGCAAGCAACCTAAATAGATTGCTATTCCTGTGACATTAAAGCCTTTGGTTTGGTAGGTCCTTGGTAGGTTTGCTAACTGACTTTGTAAAGCATCGATTTCCTTATCCAAGAGAGACTGATCCAGGAGATAAGCAGATGATGTGAACTGGCTTTTCAAGACTGCTCACATGTGTTTACAAATATTTCTATTTACTTAATTTGTGATAGCTAATACTGGCCTTCCAGCTGTTTATGTGGCTGTGTTTTCATATACTGGTCTTAAGGACTCACTATGAAAACCTAAAAAGAATAAAACAAAAAAAAGAGTGAAGCTATGGAAACCAATAGAGAAACCTTTCAAATCTGAATTGTTTTGATGTAAATTGTAAATCTCGAGGCCACATCTGTTCAGAATCTAAATGTTTATGTGGGATAAAATCTGAAATCATCAGAATCAACAGAGGAACCACAGGTACTAGAGAGGGGCAGTGTCAGCTTGTGATACCAGGAGTCAGCTTCCACCAGAGATAACCACAGAGACGTAGGTTCACCATAATCTAGCTACGTGTGTGCACAACTTGTTGATGTAACCCTCTGGAGGCCACCTCCTCGGTAAATAAATGACATTTCAGAGTGCTGTGTGCTGACAAGCGGTCGATAGTACCAGAGGAAGTCATGGATTCATTAGGCCTGTTTTGCCTGAACCTCACCACAGACTCAGATTAAACAAAAAACAAACCCTCAAACTGACAGTGACTTTGTGAAGGTGCTCGACAAATGTCTTCCCTTCCAAAAGTGAAATGAAAGCAGAAGCTGTGGATTCTGCCTGCTGTTCATAGAGAGCATTAATAAAGGCAGAAGATTGAAACCTCCCATAGATCTGAGGGTAGTGAAACATCACTGAAGCCTGTGAGGATCTTGATCCTAGGTTAGATTAGATTCTCCTTGTACACAGCTTCAGGCCAATTGCCAAGGTCCTCAGCTTTAATCATAGTGATCAGAGTAAAAGCTCAGTGAAATTTGTTTGGAAGCCATGACACTTGTGGTAGTGATTTGAAAATGAAACATTTGTTTTTGTTTGGTTTGGGAAATAAGATTTAGTAATCAGTTGGCTGTAACAGAATGAAGTGCACTCCCTCAGCCACTCCTTAAACTGGCCAAGGGCTACTCAGGTGAGCAGTGTGCCAAATGTCAGGGCTTGCAGCGTGTTCCAGAAGACTGTGTCACACACCACTGTGCAGGCTGCAGTCTGACTTCTGCCTCAGGTCACCCTTGATGCCAAAAGCCCAGCACATTCAAGCAGATCTCTGCAACAATCTGACGTGTGCATGGCATTTTTCAGCTCTTTTGAAAAGATTTTCAGTGACATGCTCTTCTTTGTTTAGCATAAATCATCGATTCTCAGAAACCTGTGATACTGTGTTCTCTGTGAAAAAGAGGAAATTTGTTGGAGGTGGGAAGAGGTGGGGGAAAGCAAAGCAAAACATCTGCCAGAGAATTCTGTGGTACAGTGACGGGAAATGATTGGCAAGCACCTGGAATGAGCTTGGCTCTGCTCCCTCTCTCAGTGTGATGGCAAATGGGAAAAAGCCCCACTTTTACACTTTGCTGGATGATTTTTTGAACTGTCCCCTAAGCCTTGCTCCCAGCGCCTCAGGAGCCATCAGTGGCTGAGGTTATCCATGTGGTTTGGTGAGGCAGTGACTGCCTCTGCCTTCCCAAAACAACAACACTACAGCTTTTTTCCAGTGTGGCCAGGGGCTTACAATGGGTGTTATGAACTCTCCTCCATGCCAATTTTATCCTTGGTCTATTCAGTCTGTCTTGAAACTGATAATGATGGAAAGAGAACAACTCTGTTCTCCTGAAGTCTTTGCTGCCTTATTTAATCCCTGTGGGATGAATACATTTTTGCACGTTCAGTGGAAGAGATTATTTGGAACATACAAAAGTACCAAGCTGGCAAGTTCTGGATGCCTGAAGGTGTCTGTCAGAGGGGCTTGCTTGTGAAATACTCAGCTGCAGGCAGCACTGCAGTTCCTGAGCTGTTCTTTCACTTAACAAGGGGAAATTCCATAGAAGCAGAGTCGTTTGGGTTGGAAGAGACCTTAAGTGTCAGCTAGCTCCCCCTCACACTTCCACGGGGGAGGATTTGCTTTTGTTTTTCCCCCCAAACCACTGAAACAGTTGGTCAGCATGATGTGAGGTTGTCTGAGCCGTGTAAATGTGCCCTGTGACAAGAGCAATGACAGGAGCCCTGTCCCTGCCTCAGGCCGGTGCTGTGGCTGCTGCTCAGCACGTTTGGGGCAGTTCTGCTTCCCCTCCCTGGGAGCCCAGGACGGAGCATCCTGCCCCTCTGTGGCAGGCCCTGGCCGATCTCTCTGGCCTGTTCTTCACATCAATGCAGAGAAAAGATGGATGAAGCCCTTCCTGCTCTTCTGAAAGCCCCAGAGAGATGTTTTCCTAGCAGAGGAAAGCACGAAATGCCGTGTTGCATCTCTCAGACACCCTCTGTGCTGCATCATCTCTCCTGTCCTGGGGGCAGGAAAGGCTTGGACCGTTTGCTGACCACACTTGGAGCACCAACATTCGTGACAGTTTGGGTAGTGGAGG
>VZUA01088631.1:5250-19085 GCA_013401035.1 Horornis vulcanius
TTTTCAAAAACCACACAGTAAGATCAGGTTGGAGCTTGTCCCTGCCCGATCTACAGGCAAAAAGAGAAAATACAACAGGCAGAGTCCTACAGGCTCAGCACAATAAAGCTGACACAGAAATACAAGTGACAAACTAAAAGGGGGAAATACAGCCAGACATGACAGCGCATGAATCCATCTGTTTTCTTGTATTTCTATGCCTTTAACTGAAGCCAAACTTTACATTTTTTAAGGTAATGTATTTCTCCTCAACACATTCCTCTGCAATAGGCTAAGAGGCTATTTTATGAAGCAAGAAACAAGAACACATGCAACAAAACTGATCATCCCTACAACTTGCCAGAGGGAGCAGATCCCTGGCTGAGCCTGTGCTCAAGCACTGTGAGATGTTAACATGAACCTTCAAACTTCACAAGTGAAAAGACAAAGATCTTAATAAATTGAAGGATTTCACAGCCACAGTTTAACATTACCCAAAGCAACTTTCTGATTATTGCTGCTGCCATCCAGGACATTTGAACATCAAAGTCACTGCACAAACAGCTGGCTCTTCAGATAGCACAGACAGATTTTGCTGCTCCAGCTACAGAAAGACTTTCCAACAGCTGCTGCAGAAATGCAGCTAAACTCATGCACACCAAAGTCTTCAGTTCTCCCCACACTACTCATTCCAACCAAGCATCCTCACTAAGTGTACAATACACTGCTCAAAAATCAGTGGGGAAATGAAACCTAGAAGTACAGCCAGTACAAAATAAACAGCAGACTTGAAATTACATAGATATGCCAAAATAAAGTTTACTGAGTTTCCGGCACTAGTTGTATTTTAACTTATATTAAAATATCCAAGAATTTCTAGCCTGAAGCCTTAGCAATCAAAGAATGTGTTTCCCAGAACTCTGATCCCCTCACTAGGCAGTATTTGGCATGCCAGTCACAGCGTTTAAGTGAGAGAAAGAATTAACAGTGAGAGAAAGAATTAACGTGCTCCAATAGATAGATCAATGGGACTGGGAGTCAGGAAACCTCTGTCTGTTCCTGGGTCTCTTAATCTCCTGCTGTGTGACCGGGTCATGTCACATCACCTCTCCACAGCTTTTGTTTCCACAGCCACCCTTTGTCTGTCTTGTCTATTTAGACTGTAAATAAAATTGAGGTAGGTATTGTCTTGCTTTGCCTGATGCTGATGAAATGAGGCCTCAGTCTTGGTTGGGCTCCAGTAATGCAAATAAAGAAGGGAACTCAAAATTTGAGGTCATGGGTGCACACGATGCTCTCCCACCCCTAAGTGTGGGTCCCAAATGTCCAGCAGCCCAGAATGAAGCACTGCAGGGGCTTTAATGTCCCCACCAGGTTGGCCTCTCTGAGCTGAGCAGAGCAGCAGTGCAGGCTGACTGGAGATGCCAAGCCTGAGGGCACACCTGTCCCATCATTGAAAGCTATCACATTTACTGTTCCTCTGTAGCACAGAATGCATTCCTTCTCAAGGAGCACCTTGGGATGATGCCACACAGTCACCCAATGGCTGAACAAATGTTTCTGCCATCAGTTTTCCAAAATATCTTCCCCAAAGAAAGAGAGCCATCAACTCCCAACACCAAAACCCTGTCCTTTTCACAAACCAGCACTTGCCCAACCCTCTGAGGTATCTCTCATCCTGGACATCTCCTCAAAACCAGTTTATAAAGCATCACATACAGTGTTTTACGCCAGTTCCAAGAGCCCGTGTCTTTGGTGCATGTTCTGCCCATTTCCTGGCACCTACATCTGAGCCCAAACTCCCTAGTGCCCTGGGCTTGCTTCTCTGCAGGGTACATGTTTCTGTTGAAGTACTCATGGAAGGATATTTTGATCCCTCCAGGGCAACTGTGGAAAGAAAACAGAAGTCAACTAATATAAATTCAGGACAAGAGCCTGGGCTGTAAGTTCTGGGAAGCATCCTACAAAGGTTAGAAGTTTTACAGCTGGCAGAGGAGAAAGAGCAGAACTACCAACCTGAGTGGCCCCGAACATTCAGACTGGTTTTTTTTCATATCAGCTTCTATTAAACAGGAAAAGTGGGTAGATCTTTTTGAGCTTTATTTTGATTTACTGGCATGAGAAGTGCTCTGCATATTATTTATCCATTACAGACTTCAACTGTTCCTTGTATTGGCTAATCCAACATTGTAGGGTTTTCCCCTCCTGTCACTAAGATGTCCATGATCGTGAACTGAGTGCCTGTTAAATCAATATGGGAAGGGCCCTGTTCTGTCTTTTCAGCCATTCCCATCTCTAAATAAGAAAGCAGTGTTTGCCTCCAGTTGGCATTGTGAAAGTGGCACTGCAGAGACTGAAATTAAAGTTTTGTTAAACAACTGGGCACGTTCAAACTACCTCCCAAAAGAAATAATGCTGTCACAGAAAGAGTCCTGCGTGCCAGTGAGGAGGGATCAGTCAGTTCTTCGACCTGTGGGAAGCCCCCTTGGGCAAGGTGCAGGGTAGACCAGGTGTTTATGTACAAGGTTTGGCTCTGCTTTGGGACCTTAACCAGTGCAGAGAAAAGCCAGCTCTCTGCTGAAAACAGAGGTGCCTGTCTGGCTCACCAGACAAAGGAACAGAGACATATATGGCTCCTGGTCTCTGCTCACCACGATGATGGCTGAATTCTGTCCTGCAAGGTGAAAGTTTCCGACCCTTACGTCAAAACCATTTATCTGTCAGTGCAGAAGATTATGTCAAAAGTGTTTCTCCACCTTTTGATGACAGGCATTGGAGAAAAAGAGGATGGCTTGAAATTCTGTCACTGCCAACTGTGGCTTTCATTAAACACTTTGTCAACCGTTGTCATAACACAACTTTTCATTGCTCCTGCACAAAAGGGAGCCGTGGGCTCAGAACAATTGAGCCCTGCAGTAGAAATTCCTCTGGCTCATCTGTCGAAAGATAGCTGCCTAGTCTGCAGCTTACTGAATAGGCACCATCCTCTTCCCACATGTTTGTAGATGGCTTTACAGCGCTGGAATGGAGGCCCCATGCACACTTGAGTGGGTATGAAAAGCATGGCTGCAGCTGAATTAGCTTGAGGATGGGGGCCAAGGGAGCAAGAGAGGGAGCACACTGCCCATGCTAGAAGTGTACGGCTGTGCAGGAAGAAAGCACGCTGAAATGTCTCTTCTAAACAGGCTTGTGAGGTGTCAGAGAGATGGCAGAGTCCTTGTAAGCACTGATAGGTGGGCATTAATGCTGAAGCACAAAGCCACCAAAGGGATTGCATGGATTCAGGCTGTTGTATGGACTGTCAGGACAGAAAGAAGTTGCTTTAATCCATTTTTGATTCCTGTGCTCAGGACAGGTCCAAAGTCTACTCCCATGAGGCAAGAGCAGCTGAACAGTTACTGCAGCCTCTTCTCATCAGACCTGTGCTCCAGTCCCTTCCTCTAGACATGCTCCAGCACCTCACTGTGTGTCCTGTAGTGAGGGGCCCAGAACTGAACCCAGGATTCAATGCATGGCCTCACCAGTGCTGAAGATGGTCACTGGCCCAGTCCTGCTGGCACAAGGCAGGGTGCCCCAGGCCTTCTTGGTCACCTGGGCACTCGCTGGCTCATGTTCAGACAGCTTCAAGCAGCACCTCCTGGTCCTTTTTCACCAGGCAGCTTTTCAGGCACTGTGCCCCAAGCTGAGCCCTTTGTGATTTCTGTTACAGGGTACCCTGAGTACGGTGTGCTGCCTACAAGTGCAAAGCATCCAGCTTCCAAGAGACTCTGAAATGGAGCACAGAAATGGCCCACATCAAGCATGGGGAAGAGTTACCCCCTAGGAAGAGGTAAGAGCACCAAAACACAGGGCACCAGAGAGGTGGATGTCGCAAATTGCTGTTCTAAGTGCCCTGGAGAGAAAGGGACTCTGCAGGACATGGAGAGGCTACACAGCACCCACATGGGTGAAGCTGTGCCCCACCAGTGAGAGGTTCTGCTAGTGGCTCAGCTGATGTGTTCACTCAGGCTTTACTCATGTCCTTGTTCAAATTAGCAGCACATTGGCTTGGGTTAACAGCCTGCTCATATAAGGGGCTTTATGTGCAGGAGGGAGTCAACTTAAGGGCAGCCCTCAAGCCATAATATGAGCTAATTTGACAGTGAAGACAAACTTTGAGAGGTCATCCAGACACCAAGAAAACTGCCCCATGAATCACTCTCAGTCATGACCAACGATACAGTCTAAAGGAAATTCCTGTAGCATGATCCCCAAAGAATTGAATCCACACCAATTCCAGCGGATGCGAGCAGCCATTAATGCAGAGAATACTAATTAAAACCACACCACTGAGAAGTATTGTGCCAGACTACAATTTAATTTAGCACATGGTTGGTATGGCTCAAGAAACTCAGGAATGATCTTACCTTCAAGTGACTTTCAGGGACACACTTTCAGCCTTGGCCCTTCCTCCCGCTCTGCCACTCTGCACTCACAACTTTGGGTGCACAAACATCACACATCCGGCACAGAGGTGCCTGGGGAGCACCCACCACAGCTGGTCAGCTCACACAGGGCTGTAAACATAAATAGCTCTATCACTGTGGACTGCCAGACTCCAATAGGCAGCACAGGATGAGCAACCACACTCTCAGGGCTGAGGAAAGGCAGGAGTCCTTGTGGGAGCACTGGGTAACACCGCGCTGCTGCTGGGGCTTCCACATCTCCTACATCAAGAATTTTTACAGGCTTATTGTCTCTTTCAACAGGGCAATGTCAGGTTATTTTATGCCCTGTTTGGCTTACACAAATGTGTTTTGACAAAACCTAGGATCTCATTTCCTCCTATTTTGATAACCTTAGCAAAACTCAAGTAGAATTCCTTGCCTGCTTTTTTCTTTTACTTTTCTTGGAAGATCATCTCCTCCAAACACCCCTGTTTTATTTCTTAAGACAGAAGACTTAGTTGCAACTTAACCTACATAATCTTAAACACATATATGCAAATACTCCATATTACATGGGCAAAACACCTGGGTAACTCAGGTACTCATGGACCTCATGCTATGACTCTGCACCATCAGAAGAGACATGGGGACACTCATCTCACCAGAGCTTGATCCTGGCCCACTCAGCAAGTCTTCTCTCAGTATTTCAATTGCTCCACGTTCCAAAAAAAGTAAAGTGAGATTTCAAGAAGTGAAGTAATTTAAAATTCATCCAGTGGTCTCAGTGCAGGGGTTGGACTGTGTGCCCCTGTCCCTGCAGTGAGACCCCCCCAGTCCCAGCAGCACTCGTGGCTGGGGACATGAACAGCCCTTCCCAGCAGCTACTCAGGGACTCAAACCAACAGAGGACAGCAGGGCAAAGGAAGCACGAATGACAAGGTATTCAACAATGCTTTTTCTACTTCTGAGAAGAGCATTAGTCACGGGCACACAACTGCAGCCACTGAGGCTGCAAACCCTCCTGTTGGGGCCACACTGCTCCCAAGACAGCCCAGTCAAAGGCAGCATTGTGTGCAGGGGATGCTGCAGGGCTGAGGGCAGGCAGGATTTAATTGCAGCAATCTTTCTCTGTATTTGCCTCTTCTATTAAGCTGTGCTGCCTGAAGGAGGAGGATCCTCTCCAAAACACGCTGAGGCATCAGCTCCAAGGACTGAATCAAAGCAAAAACGCATTTCAAAGGGGGCATGAGCATCTAAATAAGAATAACTGTATTTAATTTAATGTAAAGCAATCCTGCTTTGCCACCTGTAACAGGTAAGCAGTTGCAAGGAAAAGCAGGATGTGGAAGGTTTTTTAACCCACAAACAAAACTCCACCCTTCATCTGCCCTGATACCCATAGGGTTTATTCTGAGTTTATTGCTTTAATTAAAGTGCTAACTACTGCCATGAGAAAGACATATCCCTAAAACCAAAACCCTGCAAGCTGGTTGTTCCACTATATATGACCAAACTCACCTTTTTCTAACTTGATAGCAAGTTTCTTTCTTGGTGATTTTGCATCCACAAGGCAAAGCACACTGTGTCTTAAACCACTGAAGCAAGGGCTGGATATCCAAGCTCATAAACAAAATACTCACCAAACAAATTGCTCCTGCTTCCATCACCACTGTATTTCCTTGGTAAATCAATAAAGGCCATGACTTCTTTACTAACATTTTCAATTAAGGTTGCTCACTGTGTATTCAACATATTAAGCCAATTTATTGAGGATTAACAACTATATAATTTACTATACATATCTACCTTAGAACTGCTCAGCCTCCATTAACAATAACAAGCTACATTAATAAATCAGCATTAAGTGCTATTTACAATTTCAAAAATGGCTCCTTTTGCAAAGCAAATATTTTCATCTGAAAGTTGTGCAACTCTTCACAAGTACTCACAGCAGATAAACCATATTAAATCTTTGGCTTTTTCAGATGTTTGGGAAAACACACGGCAGCATGTTTGACTGCTGGCAATCAAACCCTCCCACCACATGACTCTGCAAAATCCAGCTGTGGGTTAGAAGTTGAGTGCAGAGAGGAGAGGCAGAGATAATTCAGAAATTCCTCAAACTGTTCAAAATTTCCATGATTTTAGAAAACTTCCAAGGTCAATCATTCAGTAATACTGAATAATCCGTATTTCAAGATATGTTTTCTCAGAGAACACAGAATTGTAATGGGCTCTGCTCTCTCTGGGGATTCAAATGGTTTCAATCCCATCTGCAAGTGTTCCTGGTAAGCTCAGAGACCTTAACCAGCCATAATGATATTTTTCCTCTGCTCCAAAACCACTTTTTTTTTAATCAGAAATATTTAGTAAATGCACAACCTAGCACAAGAGTCTGGGTACCACAATCCAGCAGCACCACGTTTGCATTGCTGCACACCAGGATGGGGGATGATCCCCAAGGCCTGAGGAAGAAATCTCAGCACACAGCTGGAATTATCCCCTTGCAGAGCCCACCCTGAGTGAGGCTTGGCCATGCCTGGCCCAGTGACAGCACTGGGCATGGCCCTGCCCAGTCAATCATTAATGGTAGGGACAGGGCACACAGCCCTCTCCCACTGTGTTTGCCCAGTGCTTTGCTCTCTCCTGGCTCTTATTAATAGTTAAACAGGAAGGACTGAGCTCCCCCCAAAAAACATGCTTGCTTAGAAGTGGCACAAAGGAATATTTGTGCACTGGTTAAAACTAGTCAGGCAAAGAGCTGGGGAAAAAGTTTTAAAAAAACAGCGCCCAGATTTTTCCTGCAGCCCAGGCATGGGGGCTCAGTCCAGGCTTGCTACAGCTTCTCCTGCACTTGATGCTGCTTTTCACGCACACAAAGGGGCTGCATCACCTCCTACTCTCATACAGTGATGGTACCTAAGTGTTTTTAGAGGCTTTTCCCAGAGAGAACCACTGCTGTCCTGTTCTGCACCTGGCTGGCCAGCATACACCACGGCTGTCTCACACTGCTCCTCCCCAGCCACTCAGTGCATCTGCTGTGCTGTCATGCAGGAAAACTCTCAGCAGACAGACAGACTGACGTGAACCTCTGCTACTTTAGATGTGCTGCAAAGTTTAACAGCCCAGGGAGCAGAGCCAGCACAGCCCACCCTGCTGCACCAGGACAGAGGCAGCTCTGCTCCTCTCTTCCCTCTGGCAGCAGTGACTCCAACCTCACAGAACACCCAGGCACCTCTGCAGCTTTGCACAGTGGAAATAAAGCCCTCTCTGATCCCAGCAGCAGCCTGAGTGGAATTACAGCGCTGAGCTCCTTGCTATGCCCACCATAAACTTACTCAGTTTGAAAACTACCGGAACAAGGACATTCCTGGCACTTTCCAATGCCATGGGCTGAAACTGAGAGGTTGGCCAAATCCAAACATCTTGTGTGTGGAAAGGAGTGATGTATATAACCTCAAACCATCTCAAGGACTAGTTACCCATGGGCTGTCTATGCCTGGCAGTGCTGCATGGTGCAGGGCCAGCTCTAATCCCCCAGAGGTGTGAGGAACACATGGCAGACAGCTCTCCATTTCCAGTTTAAAAATAGCTCTTCTCTGTAATAAAGAGCAGCATTTTAAGGGCAAAACCTGAAGATTTTAAGCGAAAAAAACCCCTAAGCTGGCCATCCTGGCTGGAGGTGCGTGGTTTACACAAGCAGCCACCCCCTTTCCTTTCGAGTAATCAATGTCCAATCATAATGCACTTCCACTCCAAGCACTTTTGTACTGCCAACAATGCACCAAGCAATTTAATGGATTTCTAACCCCAAACTGGAAGCTGTACTACATCCAACTGATTCAATTTGTTCAGCCTTAGAGGAAGCCCCGGGAACAAAATGCTAGAAATAAAACCACATGCACTGATAACATTACAGAAATAGATACACCAAGAAGCAAATGTTCTGTCCCTTTTATCTGACCTCCAATGTGGTTTAATTGACCTTCAAGATGGAAGGACTGCATTTAAAACGAGCCATTTCCACCTAGATCAAGAGCAATAAAAGTGAGTGTGCATGAATGTGTAACTGTGGGTGTGGGTGTCAGTGTGCTCTATGAAAAGGACTTTCCTACCTTGATGTTAACATCAGGGTTAGCTATCAGAACAAGCATCCAGGCTTTTTTGGCATAACTCCTGTATTGGTTTTTGCCACTGGGACAGCAGCAATGTCAAAGCAGATGGAGCTGAAGCTCAAGTCTCTGCCCATGGAATGCCACAAAGCCATTGAAGAAACAATTAAACCTTTTGCTGTTTTACATGCCAGCCTTGACATTCTTCACATACAGCAGAATCTCACATATGTACACTCACACTTAAATAACTTGCACATGTACATGACCTTCATCGTGTGCATTTACAGCCACAAAGACAGGTCTAAACACAAACACATACCCATGCAAGTATGCATGAGGCAGTACAATTACAGTGATGTACACAGCTAGAAAGGATTTATCAGGGGAGTTTGGGACAGCTGTACAACTTACAACTAAGTTGTGAAGAGCACTAGTAAAAAATCTTTATTACACTCTGCCCTAGCATATAATGTCACATCTTTTAGAGAAGCACTATTTTAAAAATCTTTGAGAACTCGACAGTTTTTTATTGATGCTGTTTTTCAGCCCCTTCCACTTACAAAGCCAGATTTCTGTATTAGTGCAACTCAGACTGCTGAAAGTCTCCAAAGGAAAAAAGTCATAGGCAATTAAATTTTATAAAGTTCTTCAAATGAGCTTGCTCTTCCCCAAGCCTGGTATCCCAGAACTTTGCAGGATTAAAAGTCAGTATATTTTCCAGTGGCTGGAGTTTTTTTGCTCTTCAGGTCTCTTAAACTTTCACGAGTCCTGGGCAAACAGGGCTTCAGGCAGAGCCAAGGGGAAGCAGGTGCTCATGAGCCCACATGTGCTCCTGCCCCCCACCTTTGTATTGGGATGCACTGGAGCTGAGTTTGAACCCTGCATTAGCATCAGTCAGGCACCAAAGCTGAGCACACAATTCTCTTTCAGATCAGAAAGGTATTTTTTCATCTACTTCAAAGGGCTCTGATGTACTTTGCTGGATGGATGCCTTGATTTATTATTCAATGAACTCCCTCAGATTTGCACAGTTTCCCAGCTAAAAGCATCACAGCTAATTCAAAGGGAATGCAGATGTTTAAGGTTCAGTCAAAGAACAAACTTTCCCTTCTATAGATTTTTATCCTTTCCACATTGCAGGAGAGGGGAACATTTCCCAGTATCTTTTGCTATGGGAAACAACAAAGGACCCACTCTCCTGCAAAATTGCTGGATTCAGAAGGTACTTAGATAAACTAATTTCTTCTTCCTTTAACTATTAGAATCATACTGCTCCTCTTGGCATTTCAGATAAGATCTTTTTGTTGTAATGATCTTAGTTTCTGCTCACCAGAGGATGTGTATTTGTCACAGGAGCTCCAGTCCCAGCTCCAAGGACAGGGCATCCCTTCAGATGAAGAGATACTGCAATCAAGCAACAAATTCTGCAGGAATATGTTAAAAGGCAGGTCCTTCCCTCTTGCTTTGAGCCCACCTCACTCAGGCATAATCCAAAGTAGATGCCACCTTAAACTTACCTAATGGCCTCTCAAAATATTTTTTCAAAGTCCCATAATGAAACTCCATGTGGGTGGCCACCTGGCTGCCCTGAAAATAGAAAAGCTAACACTGCAATTTGGCCAGGAGCAGAAATACCCTTTCCCTCTTAGGAGTGGTCCTTGTGAGCCCAGGCACCGTGCCAGGGGCTCACCATTCACTACACAACCTGTTCTCACAGGGCCAAGGGCTCCTTGGCTTCACACCAACTCCTGCTCCAAAACCTGATTATTTGGGAAAAATGAATGCAGAAGGTGCTCCCAAGGTTTGTTACTGCACCGTGAGGGACGCAGGTGCACTCACTGCTTGGAGAAGTCAATCCATGTCCTTTTGAGAGTAGACAGATTAATCTCTATGAAAATAATGAGAAATGTCACCATTTTGAGGAAATCAGAGGAATAGTTAGGGCTTGTGGAAAGCACTGCTGCTCCAAGCACAGACAGCAATGGGAAAAAGAAGTGCAGCAATTCACATGAAAAGTGAAGAAATCCTGAGATGAACCATGATGGAGAAGCCAAAGCACAAGAGGGGACATGGGAGAGATGTAAGTGGGCAAGTCCAAGGAGACCAGAGAGTGACAGCACCTCACACAGCTGAAAAACCATTGGAAAAAAACCCTGTGCAACTCATCACCACATCTGTGCAGCCACAAAGAGCAGACAGCTGCAGCAAACTGCCAGGCTGAAGGAGAAAACTTCCTCAGTGCTTCCCAAAACTGGGCATTGCCAGGAGCAGGACAGGGAGCACATGCTGTGCACACTCCTTATTCCCAGCCTGGCCAGACTTCAGCAGTGCCACATTAAAAACCACTTTTTCCTCAATTTGTCACAGCAAGTGAGGTATGAAATAAAAAAAAAAAGCTCTCCAGATCTTCCATACCCCTCCAAGTCTTTGCAAACCAATCAAAATTGTGTAAAAATAAATTGCAATTCATTTTATAGGGGAAAATAACTCTACTACAAGTGGAAACACAATCTTGCTTTTCTCTAACAAAACCTACAGGAAATGGCTCTGCAGAAGTTAACTAAGTGATACTGAACTTTCTCCAGAGTGTTGTATAGGAAGTAACTGCAAAAATGACTGCCCAATTTAACCTTTTGTCCAGAGTGCACTACAGAGCCACACCACAGAGGTATCTGGCTGATGTTAACAATCCTCTGGTGTATTCTCTGGACTGCAGCAGAGAGAGCAGGTTATCTCACACGTGCTCACCCTTGCCACGGCACAAAGCCCAAGCAGCCAACTGCTGATGGAAAACAGCATTTTACAATTTTCCCTTTCTCTGGCCAGCAATTGGTTTTTATTTTGGTTTTTTTTTAAGATGTGGTGCAAAAAGCAGAGCAGATGCCTGCATGCCCTGCATTCAGACCTGTGCCAGGCTGGCAGTGCTGACATACCAGAGGTGTCCCATGCCTCTGCACATCTGCCAGACATCTCAGTGTGATATTGGAGTATTTGTGGGTGAAACCTTTTTTAGCACCCATCACTAACACTCACCAAGCTTCTCTCCCTTTACTTACCACCTCCACCACCCCAGGAAGGGCTGCAGCAAGTGCCAGGGAGGGATCTTTTGCTCCCAAGGCATCTCAGGAACAGCACATCTGCCAAGAAACCTGGTGTCAGGTTTGCCTGGAGCTCTGCAATCACACAATTCCACAAACTGAGCCAAGCTGCCCTCTCCATCCTTTCTCCCCCACCATCCACATGCTCCAGAGTGGAGAAGGTGCTGCTGCAAACACAGGAAACAAGTCTGGTTTTCAGCCTTCATTCCTTTTAGTTGAAAAGGAGAAACTACAGCATATATACATACACATATATATATATACACACACACCTACAGAATCCCCAACATCTCATTCAGTCTTCACTTTCTATTAAATACACTGTATTGGGGAAGGAAAAAGAAAAAATCCAAGAAGAAACCAAGGCTTTTCCATATTCCCACAAAGCTTGTGTCCTGTGTAATTGCTTTAACTAGGACAGAGCTTTAAGAGCTGCAGAATACTGCTTGAGCACATTAGCCAGCAGGAAACCATTTCATGCTCTTTTTTTCAGCAAACTTGACACCACCACCAAAGTTGCTCCAAGACACATAAAAAAAACACACCAAAAAAAAAACCACACCCATAGGGGAGAGAGCCAAAAAATCAGTCTGGAGCAAGGGAAGCTCACAATAAAATGCCCCCCATGGAATGACAGTGAATTCAATATACTGAAACAGCCACTGGGAGGGAAGCCAATACACAGGAATATTGCAATCAGCCTTGGGAATTAGCTCTGGTAGGTTGTTTCTTTTCCTGCAGCCCCACACTTACGTCAAGTCACGTGAATACAATTACATAAACTGCACCTTTTCCATGAACACCTTCACTGCGATAAAGGTTCTCATTTTGCTCCACATAAAAACCACTCTCCACAGGTTTATAAGCTTTAATTGCTATGAGAACCCATAAAAAGTGCCCAAATAAGTCTATTTAATGGTTACACATTAACCATCATACACCTCCAGGCTTGTGTTATCCACCTATTTGCTAAATCAATAAACTGCTCGTAGGCAAACTTCTGAAAAACACTGCTGCTGCTGAAAATGCTCTGTTCCTGTTTACTAATAACTTCATAAAATTGAAAACTCCTACCCATATCTGAAATTTTCTGCTTAGTTCTTGTAGGGAAAAAAAGGCAGCTGGTTTTCAGCAAAGAATCAACCTCAAATATCTCTCTTGTGCTTGAATCTGGATGCTGGCCCATAAGGCAATGCAAGAGCAGTACAAATCCAGGCTGGGAAGGACTTGGATCAAGTGAAATACACGGGAGTGTGCGTGTGTCTGCAGAGACAGAGCTCCTCTGAACCAGAGAACAAGTCTCTAGGAGACACCATAAGCCTGGACAGCCAGGAACAGGGAAGCTGTTCACATGAGCAGGACAACCAGGAAGCATTAGCAAGGGGTTCTAGGACAGCAAAAACCCAAAAAACGTATTGGCAATTAAAATTAAGGGCATTGCACTCGGTGGATTCACCCCTCTACCTTCACCTGCCACTGGGTGCAGACACACTGGCGGGTGTCTGCAGCTCCTGTGGGCAACAGCACCAAATGAACACAGCCTTACCATAACAGCCCCTTCAGAGCACCTCTGCAAGGCTACCTGAAAAAGCTCTTGCAATGCCCCACACACCAGTGGGAGGGGAGACAGCATTTCAATTTGCTGCCCTGACCCTAAGGGGACACCAGTCACCTGATGCAGCCCAACTGCTCTGGTTATGGCACTGACAGATGTCCTCATGTGCCATCAGCCACCCCACAGACACGTGCAGTTGACAGCAGGGGCCCAAGGCCAACCCCAGCACCCCTTGCCTCATCTGGGACTGGGAGAAGGCGAGCCAGACTGGGCCAAGCAGCCTGACTGTGATTAAGTGTTGATCAAATCCAACTATTTCATAAAGTTTCTGGTATGCCCAGCCAGCTTCAACAGTCTCTGCACTTTGCTGTGAAATCCCTAGGACATTTATGAAAAGCTGGCAAATTGCTCCTTACACACCTTCCCCCCACTCCCTTAATAGGTAAAACTCAGTCTGAAAACCAGAGATGCACTCTGAAACCCCAGTGTAGCTTTCCTCTCCGAGCACTCCCTGAGTACTCAGCATGGGCACCAGAGCCCATGTGTGACTTGGATCCCTATGGAGAAGGGATGACTCTATGGATGGGACCCTGAGCAACCCAGTCTAGTGAGTGCACAGGCCAAAGGGATTAGAACTAGATGGGTTTTAAGGCCCCTTCCA
>VZUA01088639.1:0-23351 GCA_013401035.1 Horornis vulcanius
TCCCAGTTCATGGATCCTTGAAGGATGAGTTCACCGTCCATGGATCCTCAAGGGATGGGGTCACAGTTCATGGATCCTTGAGGGATGGCAATCACAATGTATGAATCCTTAAGGGATGGGGTCACAGTCCATGAATCCTTGAGGAATTGGGGTCACTGTCCATTGCTCCCAGGTGACAGATCACATGTGACAGGTGAATGGGACCTGTCAGATCCCACCTTTCCCACTACAAACCTGCCCAGGCCATGATGTGCAGCCAATCCCAAATCCCTCTGCTCTCATTCCCACTCCTCCCAAAGGCTGAGCTGCTGGTGGGGCACAGATCCAGCACCTTGCTCCAGTTTCCATCTGCTCCTCATGTCCAGGTGCCCACGGAAGTGACAGATCCCAGTGACAGTGACTGAGCCTGGGCAGGGACCTGGCATTAACTGACCTGGTCCCGTTGTTTTCATTTGGTCTCACATTAATGGAGAGAAAACACAATGAACTCCTCTCCACCCAGGAACAGCTGTTCCATAAAAGCCATCCAAGAGCAGAAATCTGATTTTAACCTTTCCTCCCCATTATTCCTGCGGGAGCACAGGGTTGGGAAGTCACTAGGAATTAATCACTTGCCACACACCCCACTAATTGTGTTTAATGAGGGGAGCAGTAGAGAGAGGCGGGAGCAGCTCAGGGAGGGATGTGGGATCCAGGGAATGGGGATGGCCATGGCACAAGGAACCACATGGAGGCCAAGGGGATTTATTTTCCCTTCTGGAAGAAGGAGAGTGAAACCAGGAACCTTTGCTGTTCTTTGGCCATTAAATTGGGAACTTCTGGATAAAGCCTGGATTGCATCCATGGTATTCTTCCCCTGGCAGCTCCCTGGACTGCCACGGTTCCCTCTGCAGGACTGACCCAGCTCTAAGAAATGCTGTTTGTTTTTCTCTCTCTGTGCTGAAGGAACAAGCACTTCTTTTTCCAGTTTAATTAGGGTTTCTCATTAAAGAATTCCCCTCCCAGCATGTTTGTTTTTCCAGCAGGCACAACCTGAATATAACAAAACAATCTACTCTCAGCTGCTGGACTGATGGAACAATGAGAAGTTTTCCTGCTCAAAATGACAAGCAGAAAAATGTAAAAGCTTTTAATTTTTATTTTCTCCCCCTGAGGAGGGTGGGAAAGCCTTGGGATCGTGAAAATGAAAGCACTGGAGCAGTGGGATCAGTGCTGGAGCTGAGGTAACCAGCAGAAAGATGAGTTCATCCCACAGCCTCTCTGGGTTAGCAGTAATCCCTCTGGAGTTTATTAAAGTGAAATTATCCCAGTTCTTTTACTCTCTTTTTAAGTGATGTTAAAGCAGCAAACCTGAAAACCCGGGTGAGGATTTAATTCCACTGCCCCAAGTTTTTCACCACTGTTGATGACACCACTCCTCACACCCCATGGGACACACAGAACAAAGGAGTGGATGCTGGGGCCTGCACACCCAACACAACAGAAATCCTTCATGGAAATGAAATTGGATGTGGACACTGCAGTGGCAAAGGTTTTATTACAGAGCTGCTTCCACTGCCTCTACCTCCCCAAAGGGATGAACTGGAGGAGCAGCTTTATTTCCCAAAGGTGTCAGGACAAGGATGTGAAATGGGCATGGAGAGGCTTTTATAAACCACGGGATGTGCTCCCTCCTGGGCAGTCTCACTCTGCTTTTTATTTTTTAACACCAAATAAATACAAAACAATCCAATAAAAAATGAAGAGCAGTAAATCTGAGAAATGAGTCACCTTTAAAAGCAATACTATTGACTGAGATGAGGTCCCAAATATGTGATTTGGGGAGGGAAAGGCCTCCCCAGGTCAGCAGTACAGATGGCTTTGGATAAATGACTCAGAATTCCATCCAGGATTTGGGATGGAGGGGCTGCAAGGACAAGTTTTTGGAAGGTAGAAACAAGAGGCACTTAAATCTCGAAAGGTTTTTTATGACCATTAGGAATTTTCCTACTTTATGGACTTCCCTAAGTGTTTTCCTGAGGTGTTTCCTCCACTGCTGACGGAGGAAGCCAGGAGGAACCAGCTTTAGTGAAGGGCCTGGAGCTCCATGGACAGATCAGGATGTAACAGGTGAGGCTGCAGCATCAATAAACACTTGAATTCCTAAAGGATAAAGCTTTTCCAAAGTGCCTCTGCTTGTGGGGGAGTGACCAGGCTCTTTCCACTACTCTCCATGTCCACCAGACCCCCTTTTCCCATTTTTATTTGTACAATCTTTGCCTCACCAGCTCTCCCCTCCTTGTGCCAGCAGAGGACACGTGAACAACACACAGGGAGAAGAGGCTGGGAATGGGATCTGGGGACTGGAAGAAGCAGCTGGAGGAACAAGGCCATTGTTTCAATATTCCTATGGAGTTCTGTCAGGTGAAGGACTGGGGCAGACACTGCTGAGGGACACAGAGGAGCAGCACTTCACCCTGATGTTGTAAATAAATACTCCAGTTATTTCCTCTGCAGTTCCTATCTCCTGTAAGATTCCCAGCTCCCAATTTTACACAACAGGAATCTCTTCCAAAGTATTCCAGGTTAAAAACAAGATTTAAAAAATAGACATTAAAAATACTCCCTTGCTCCTCCATGAAGGGGAAGGTGGTTTCTGGTCTCTCTGAATCACAGAATTCTCTCTCTCCTTGGACAGCTCCAAGTTCTGCTGCTCCAGGCTCTCTCCCTGCAGAGCCTCCTGATGTCCATGAGCTAAAATTTCTGCAGGAATTTGAGGACCAGGTCCCGCAGTTTGACCCTCAGGGGTTCGTCATTGTCACAGATGATGTGGGTGGAGTCCTCCTCCAGCTGGATCAGGGTCTCTGCCTCCTGCAGCAGCACAATGTGACCCTTGGCAGTGTCCTCCACCTTCACGTCACTGAAGCCGTGCTGGATTTGGGGTGGGAGAGGGAGAGAGAGGGAGATTAGCACAGCTCAGGAAAACTGGGAGAGAGGAGAGATCAGGGCACAGGGGTGAGGAGGAATTTCATGGAATCACAAATTGGTTTGGGTGGGAAGGGACCTTAAAGCTCATCCAGTGGCACCCCCTGTCACAGGCAAGGACAACTTCCACTGTCCCACGGAGCTCCAAGCCCTGTCCAACGTGGCCTTGCACACTGCCAGGGATCCAGAGGCAGCCACAGCTTCTCTGGGAAACCTGTGCCAGGGCCTTACCACCCTCACAGCCAGGAATTCAACCCCAATATTCCATCCAGCCCTGCCCTCTGGCAGTGGGAAGCCATTCCCTGTGTCCTCTCCCTCCATCCCTCATCCCAAGTCCCTCTCCAGCTCTCCTGGAGCCCCTTTAGGCATGGGAAGCCTGCAATCCTGCCCTTTTCCCTGCTTATTATCTCCAATTATCTCCTGCAGGTGAGAACAAGAGTCCACAAAACAGAAACCAAATTTGTGCAGCTTCCTCAGGAGGCTCCTTCACCACGGGAGACATTTCCAGCATCTGTTCTTTACTTGGTCATCTTCTCACAAATCTTGTGGAAATTTAAATGCTGTTGAGACTCCCTCAAGTGCTGGATCCAAAGTTCTGTGGGGCAAATCACCCACCCAAAAGCTCTGCTTCCATGGGAAACAGGAGATTACTGACATGAACCCCACAGAGCAGGACACAGCTCCATAGGAAACAATTCTATTCTGAAGTGCAGGGACACCCTGGAGCACTTGGGGAACCCACTGGCCTTTCTCCATTTCAAGCTACACTAAAATTGTTTCCCCTCTCTCTGCTGCTGAAGCAGCACCTCTGAGATGTGCAGAAATCTGCTGGAATCCCACCTGCCACCCAAGACTCCTCACCTTCTCCAGAGTCTGCACAAACTGGTCCATGGGGATGGAGCCACTCAGCAGCGGCTTCAAAGATTTGCACTCGGGCACGTCGTCACTCACCCGCTTCCTCTTCTTGCTGGCAGGAGGTTGGGGAGGTTTTGGAGGGAGCTGATGGATGAGAAGGAAAAAAATTCCACTCTAAAGGATGCAACAGGTTGGGAAACAGGCAAATTCAGAGTGAGCAACTACTCAGGGAATGAGAATGTGGCTTAGCTTCAGCCATTTTTGAGGACTCTGGCATTTTAAGCCCAGGTCTAAGTTTATTTGGCAGCAGGAGTGAGTGGAGAAGAGAGTAAATGAAGAACAACAGCCTCAGACCAATTCCATTGCAGCAGTTCAATGTTTCCAGCACTGCTGAGGGTTTCCAGGGAAGCAGCTTGGAAAAGAGGAGGGCAGCCTGTCTGCTGTGGTCTGACAGAAATCCTCAGCCAACCCTCACGTCCCTGACATTTCCACACTGGGCTCTCTTCCCAAGTGTCCTCCTGGGCCCAGCCAGCTCTGCTGCCCAGTGTGAGAAGGGTTGTTCAGTGAAACCCTGCAGACTCGTGGATCTGAAAGAAAGGAGACCAGGGCAGCCACTGCTGAGCAGATCCCTGGATATCACCTCCTCCTGCAGGAACTCCAGTGCCAGCCTGAAGGGGGTGGTGGGAAGGGAGCGTACAGGATGTACAGAGATGTACAACCCCAAGGGAAACTGAAGGCAGGTGGTCCCTTCCCAAGTCTGATGTTCCAGGTCATGTCTCTCCTCTAACCCTTGGTCCTGAGAGGTTGACTGATGCTGTTCCTGACTGTGGAAGACAGCAGGATGATCTGTAGCCTCTCTTCAGGAATTATCTCACTTCCCCTTTTATCTCAGCCAGGCACATGGCCAAGGAAAAGAGGGCAGAGAGATTTATTTGCATCCCACTCCCAGCTCTGGGTGTAATTCCTCACCTGCACATGCCAGGGCAAAGCTGCTGCCAAGGGCTCTGCTCCGGTGGGAAGGAGCTGCAGGAGGGGTTGCTGGGGTCCTGGATGGCAGGAAAAGCCAGAGTAAGGATATTTTTCTCCCTTTCCCATTAGACTGTACCTGCAGCACGTGCTTGTTGTCCTTAGTATGCAGCACAGCAGAAACTGTTGCCAAGGAAATACCAGGCTTGATCTCCAAGGGCACGAGGGAATCTGCAAGCTGAAGCAAAAGAAGATTTTGTTCAGCAAGTGATCAGCTCAAAACGTGCATGAACCCAGCTGTGAGATAAATTGGCAGCATGGTATTTTTAAACATGGGCTAATGAACTGTAAACACAAAGCCATGGATAGACTGAGAGCTGCTCGGACCTGCCCAGCCTCCTTCCAGCTCCCAAAATTACGGATTTCACACCATGAGCAGAGCAGCATGAGGTCTACAGGAACCAGGGCTGGTCTCAAAAACCATAATAAGCACAGAGAACCCTTGTGTGAAAAGACAGTTGCTTCATTAATAATTTTAGTTAGTAAAACTCATGGTCTAATCCAGCATTATTATGTTTGTTATGCTAATGGACAATGAAAAATCAAAGTGAGTTTCTTTTCCATTCTGACTGCAGAATATCTGGAATAAGAAGGGTTTGTCCTTAAACCCCAATGTTTTCAATCAACCCACTGTTGATTAGTTTGAAATTATTCCAACAATGCTGCACAAACCCCTTTCCACTGCCTTTTATACAACTCTTCCCTGAAAGAAATAAAATTTTGTCTTGGCTTGGAGTTTGGATCTAACACTGCTGGCAGTGCCAGGAGTGGGCTGAGCTGCACCTGCTGAGACCAGTGGAAGTTGGCCAGTTGGGAAGCACCACTTCCAGCCACTTTTCCAAAGGAATTCTGCAGAAAACAGTGCTCATGAATGGAGAAAATGATTCCCTTTTTCCCTCCAAGGGAATTCAATGTGCCAGGATGCCCAATCCTTTTGCCATGAAAGCTCTGAGAGGGCTTTTCTGTTGGCTTTGATGGGGGCAAAGTTCTTTTATTAAGTTCTAAAAATCTCACCTGCCACTGTTAAAGCTGCAGGAACATTTTAAGAGTTGGAATAAAGCAGTTGGTGTTTTGGAAAAACAGGCTGCATTAAAAATCTCTAAATTTTGTCTGTATTCCACTGTGGTGAATCCTAGAAATCCAAATTTGATAAGGCAATTCAGCTCACTGTTACTCTGGGACTCTGTTCAACATCTTTAAAGCAGGGAATTTGCCTGCCACCTTTATGGTTTGTTGTTGAAGGCAAAGAGAATGAAAATATAACGACAATCATTGCTTCAGATTTCTCCTGGGACCTAAAAATAGCAGCACTTGCAGCAGTGAGTTCTGCTGCCTTCCCAGTGGTCGAAGGCACTTTCCATTCCAACCACCTTCCTGAGGAGGATCGATACAAAACGGGCTCTGATGAAGAGCAAAATGACAAATCCTGTGAAGAGAAAGATCCTTAAAGAACAGGGAACCAAAGTCTTCTCCTGCCACTGAAGTATTTTGCTATTAACATTTCTGCAGGTTTTAAATGGGCTAAATAGCAACACTTGGATTGTTTACAGTCAGAAAGACAGTAAGACAGACATTCATTTTTATTTCCTCTCCAGCTCACAGCCCTCTCCATGTGGCAGCCAATCCTTTTATTATAGAAACTCAGTGACCCAGACCAAAGAGGTCATTTAATCACATCCAGTAATTCACCCACCAAGGCCAGGCAGCACTGCTCCACTCCTTTCAACTGACCTCCTGCACACACAAATCACAGAACTCCTCCAAAATGCTGCATTAAAGAAACTCTTTTCACAGAGGCAGCAAGTCTTGTCTGAACTCCAAGCTATGGCAACTCCACTGTTTCCCCTCACAAGTGGTTTCAAACTTTAATTCTCCTGGCAGCCAGGAAGCCGTGTCTCATTTCAAGGTTGAATTTGTCCAACTTGCAGTGGCTGGCTCTTGTTGTGCCTTTGTGTGTGAGATTGAAAAGCCCCCCCACCATGCAGGCATAAATGAGTCTTCCTTCCAGTCATTATCCCGAGCCTGATGTCACACGCTGTCTCCAGGAAAGCCACCAAAGCAGGGACACTGAGATCTAACACCACATTAATCAGTCCCCTGCCCGTGGATGAGCACTTGGACTGCCTTAGGATAAATCTGGGGGGGATGTGTGCACTATTTCAGTTTTTAGCTTGGGATGTTCTCCTCTTGTGATCAGAGCTATCTGCCCACGCTAAACCAGAGGAAAGATATTTTTACCATTAAGTCTTTCCTGCAGGGTTGCATTTTCCACACCAAAAGGAGATTTGACATACACCCTGTGAACACAAACTCTGCTGTTGGCCAAACCACAGATGTTGATGAAGAACAACGCAGGTTAAGTCACTCTTAAGACTCTCCTAAAGACTTCAATGGGGACAACTCTCCCCAGGTTTAAGTTGTCTCCAGTCATCAACTAAAAATCCTCTTGCTGGCAATGAGCTGAACGACCACTGAGGATGGGACCTGAAACTCCACAGTAAGAATAAAATGAGGCTGAATAATCAGTGAGTAAAATTAGGGCAGGACCAGATGTTCAGCACACATGGTCTTGGTCCTCTGGAGGATTCTCCCAGGGACAGTCATGCTGGATGTACAACAGCATTTTAGCATCCCAGTTGCAGTAAACTCCACCCTTTTCCCTTTTTACCTCTGGCTTACACCAGAAAGGGTGCAGGAAGGCTGACCAAGCAAGGAGAGGCAAAGTTTGGGCTGAGTGAGGTGAGCTGGATATGGGGAACAAGCAGGAGCACACTAAACTGACCAGCAGTTAAAATCCCTTGAAGTTTTAGGATCTGAGATCACTGATGTGTACATTAGATTACAGCATGTGTATTTAGAAAGGGACCCAGCTGGGTTTTTACATCATTAAATGTATTTTCCAGATTTCCAGACTGCATAAATGTGGGATGTCTGCATTAGAGGTGGATCAGACCAGAGAAGCACATGGGAAACCCCAAACTGTGGATTTCTCTGGAAATTCTGAGGTGGGGAAAGCGCTGGTTAAAGGAAAGAGATTCCCAGGCAACACCTGGGCTGCTGCTGCAATTCCTGAAGTGTCATTCTTGAGCCTACTCCCAGTTTTCATTAATGACCTCAGGACAGAACAAGGAGTGTTCAGAAGGTCCCACTGAATTTGTAGGGCACTTTTTACAGAAAACAGGACCAGGCTATAAGGGAGGAAAAACCCGACCTCAAGAATTGGAGTGAGAAAACCAAGATGAAATTCAAAAGCACAAAATGAAGTCCAAGGACGGGGCTAATCCTGAGTTTCTGCTGTGGGCTGGCAGCTGCTGCAAAGGACAGAGGTGAAGGGTTCAGGTTTATTAGTCAACCCCAGGAGAGTCACAAATGTGACATGGCCATGAAAAAGCTAAATGCAAGCCCAGAAAGTATCAGGTCATTCTCTCTGAGATGGTCCTGGCAAGATTTCACCTGAACTACTTGTAAATTGTGGGTAATTTCAAGTAAGAGATTCTGAAGGGCAAATTAAGGCAGGAGGAGCTGTCTTGTAAAGGGAAACTAAATATCTTGGCTTGTTTAGTCTGCCAAAAAAAGAAAGCCAAAGGGAGAATTTGATTATTCTACATAAACACCACAGGGAAAATACCAACAAAAGGGAAAATGTATTTATGCCCAAATATGATGTTAGGAATAAATGTGTGCAGGCCAGCAGTGAATATGTGTAGGCTGGAAATTAGGATGTTTCTGGCCATCAGAGACAGTGGGGGGGGATTGAACAGCATCTACTGGGAACAGCAGGGGCAAAAGTCTCTGCAATTTGAAATCTTACATTTTTTTGAGGCACATTATAAACACTGTTGGTAACTGCAGCTGGGTTCTGGCCACGTAAGCCCTGAGGGCACTTCCATTTCTAGGTGGGAATGATGGAATACAGCTCTGGAGCTTGCTGGGTATGAAGCAATTCCCACCCAGATCCCAGCCCCTGAATAGGATGGAATTTGTATGGCACAAAAAAATATCCCCTGCCAATTACTAGAGAAGCCCAAAGATTTTAAGATCCTCCTGAGTTCAGAGAAAGCCCTGGAGATCACACCTGCAGAGGTTTTTATAGTAACTACTCCTCAGCAAAACCTGAATGGAGAATCTGCCTTATCTTCCACCCCTCCACTCCCCTGCTCCTCACTAAATCCAGTTTCTGGGTGCAGGAAAGCATCTTTAATAGGATATCAATTGCATCAAGGCTGTGCAGTAGCCTTTTCACAAGCAGGGAGGATCTGTGCAGTCAGTATTGTAAGCAGAATTAAAACCATGGTCTTTGCCATTTACTTAAACTGGATGGTGGTGCCAGGAGAAAAGGATAATTTCTCTCATCTCTTACTTTCTTGCCTCCTCTTATCCCTTAGTTTTTAAAGTAATTTAGTTACGAATCAATTAATTATTTAAGTGCCAGGAGCTCTGATGGCCAGGCCCTTGTAACCTGACACAGGAAGAGTCTCCAAGAGATCCAGCCTTGGTTTTACAGCCCCTGCTAAACCAGGGGCTAAGTGCAGGAACTCTGCAACTCTCAGATCCTTCAGAGGGACAAAAAAATGTGGGGTCAAACACATGGAGTGAAGGGGGAATTGAAATGTGCCTGTGGATTTGTGACCAGCAGGCACGGGGAACAAGGCACAGGCATGCTGCAGGCAGGATGGAAACTGGGGAATTTTGCTAATGAGACCTAAAGGAACAAAGGCTTTTCCACCAGAGGACATCCCAGAAATGAAGGGCATCTGTAGAATCATTAGTGGGTGATCTGAGTCAGGTCTTGTCAGTCTTTCAGCCTCATATTTGACACAATCCAAGGGTTTTAATTCAGCTGGTGAGTTAACCCCGACTTCACAGAGCTGTTCACTTGCTGGGGGTCTCCCACAGCTCTCTCTGGAGCAGATTTTAAAGTCTCATTAACTTCAGTGGATAAAGAATTGTACCATAAATACATAAAGACTTTGCTATTATCACTTTACAGATCCTGGCTTTGGCCTTCCACAGAGCCAACATCCAGTGAGGAAATGAAAGAAGCACCAGGTACAGTCTGCAGTGTTGAGCAAGGGCATGTTCCATGTGCAGCTACTGGACCAGGGCTCCAGATCAGCAGGAGAAACGTCGTCCCCAAACTCTTGTCTCCAAACCCCAAACCAGAAAGACACCAACCAAACACCGGGGAATAATCCTGGGTGGGTTTCCAAGCACCAGAACTCAGTCTAACCACTCAGCACTAACTCTAACCATTGGCTTTTTGCCAATCCTGTGCCAAAAAGGCAGTTTAAGCAGTATTTAAGGAGTGTAATGAAGGAGATTTATGGCTGTTTAATGAAGCTCTTCCCCAGGAGCCTGGGAGCAGGCAGGGAACAGTTGTTTGAGGAACTTACAAAAGAATGGTGGAAAACAACCGCAGAAGTGGAAATTAGGCTTGGATTTGAATGAAAAATGACAGGTAAGGGAAGCAAGGACATGAAATATCTTCAAAGTAAAGGCAGTAAAGCTTGCAGATGCAAGAGATGAGTCATTTGAAAGACATAAAAATGGCATAAATCAAAATATTCAAAATATAGCAACCATTTTATGGGTCAGAATGTCAAGTCAGGATGGGATGTTGTTGTTGAAACTGACTGGTAAGAGAGAGCTGAGTGCCTGGCTAGAAAACTGTTATCTTGCAGCCAGCCATCAAAAATGAAAGGAAAAACAAACCTAGACATTAATATAGGCATGCAAAGGCAGGCTGGAAGCAGAAAAGCAGATCTGAGTTCCACTTGACTAAATAGGACAACCCGTGGGTAAGACCAACCACAGAAAAGGTACAACAACAAAAAAAGGCAAAGGAAATGAAGGATAACACATTCCAAGCCCACAAAAGAGAGGAGGAGGGAGGAGAACTCTCTCAGGCTGAATGGCCACAAGAGAAGAGACACCAGAGTGAGGTGAGAGATGTTATTAAGGAGAAAATAAAGGTTGCACTGAGCTCTGCTGATGTGAATCAGGGAGATTTCTCAGCACTGGTTCTGGCTTTGTGTGAGCAAAGTTGGTAAAAGCTGGGAAAGAGCAGTTTTGGTGGAATGTCAATAGGTGAGGTCCAACCCAGAGAGAGACTCCAGGCAATTCTGCCTGAGCTGGGAGCTGGGGTAGGGCTGAGCAGCAGAAGCAAACAGGTTGTATTTTATTTAAACAGGTTGTATTTCATTTACTTTTTGTGAGGCTACAGCACATTGAACCCAGGGGGAATAGTCAGGGAAAAAGGAACACAGAGGTCAGAGATTGGATAATGTGGGGCCACCAAAATAAGCTACAAGTGGGAAGAAGGACAGAATTCAAAACTCCTTGAAACACAGAAGGAAGTTGGAAAGGTCAGGTAAAAGCAAGGAAAAGGAGTCAAGACGAAAGCTCCACAATTAAAATGGCTGTTTTGCTAATTCTTCTCTGCAGTACTTTCTGGTAATTTCACTTGGTGTCAGGCTGTGCCTTGTACACTGACACTCTCCTGACGGGGCTGTGTCCTGAAGAACTTGCAAATTGAGTATTTGAAAAGCACTGAGACCTCAGTGAAGTGTCTGCTGCCGGCACCGAGTGATCTGCACCATTGTTCAGCTGTAATTAAACTGGAGGCACTTTATTTGCTCAGACACTACTGTTTAATTTTATCTGTTTGCTCCAGAAGGTGTTTTCCATTTTCCCATCTTTGTCCTGTGAGCAGACAATGCTTAACCAATTTCCAGGAAGCAGTCTTTTTCTTTATTATTATTATTATTATTTTTAAGTGAAAGGCAGATGCTGAGAAGAAATTATTTAAAGTGTAAAGGTTTGCACAATCCCTGGGAGAGCCATTCCAGCCTGATGCCTTGGGACCGTTAAAAACTCTCTCCAAACAAAGGCTGCTGTGAATGCAAATCTCATTATCATACAACAGGCCTGCCTGACCTGCCTTTGCTCTTCAGTGAAGTGACAGAAATACAGACAAGGTCCAGCAGTAAAAGTAAATTTCCATTAGTCTTACAGGCCAGGATCTGAATCACTGCAAATTTTGGGAAGGAAATTTCACTCTACCACAGCATCAGTCTGCACTGAGTGGAGCCACGCTGAGCCAACCCTTTGGTTTTCAAAAGCTGGAAGAATCCAGGCATAACTTTGAGCTGGGAAAGGGACTGGGGATGTCAGGAGAGGGCCCTGATCAGTATTTCACTGCAGTGTGAAGTCTCATTCTTTTATGAGACTTTCAGGTTTACTTCACGCACAAATCCCAGCCCTGCAGCAGATCTAGCAAATACTGTTTTTTCCAGGGTGGATTTCATCATTCCATTTCAGGCTAACATGGTTTTGACAAATAACAAGCCATTGCAAGGTTTCTAGGAGCTCTAAAATGCCCTTTTCAACTGCCACATGAGCCTGCACAGAACCCTAGGGCTGGTGGGAGCCTATATTAAACAAATGCCCTTTCCTTGCAGTACAGAAATTCCTATATTCAGGAACCCTCAACTACTGAAAAGGGAACATTAAGCAGCAAATACTCCCACACCAGGGAGCCCCATCCATCATGTCTGAAATCTGTCTTGCACAACCCACTCAGCAGAAGTGGAAGCTGCATCCATTTTTTACCAGGACCATGTAGTTCCCTTAAAAAGAAGGAGCAAGATCCTCTTTTTGGAGGATGATTTGCATATCTTGGAGCTGGGGAATGGCATTCCATTAACAGCCCTGAAGCACAGCCATGCTCTCATGAGTCTTTTCAGAAGCATCACTACAGACCTAAACAGCTTTTGCAATGAGTTGTGAAGAGCAGCTTTGGAACCAGGGAAATCCCAGAACGGACTGGGTTAGGAGGAACCTTAAATCTCATCCAGTGCCACCCTCTGCCACAGGCAGCGACACTTTCCACTATCCCAGGTTGCTCCAAGCCCCATCCAACCTGGCCTTGGACACTTCCAGGGATGGGGCATCCACAGCTTCTCTGGGCAACCTGTGCCAGGGCCTCACCACCCTCACAGGGAAGATTTTGTCCCCCAATATCCCATCTATCCCTGCCTTCTGGCAGTGGGAAGCCATTCCCCCTTGTCCTGGCACTCCATCCCTTGTCCAAAGTCCCTCTCCAGTTCTCCTGGAGCAAAATGTCTACATTTTGCTTCCAGGTGCAGAAAGGTCACTCCAGAGGCTTCTCAGGCTGAACAATCAGCCTGAAGAATCCCTGGGTATGGACAATCACAAGATATTTCTCCTCCCTGAGTATGGTTAGCTCTGAAATTAGGACTCCCGTGTGAATATAATTGGATGTTATTATAATAACATAACATCCAATAACATATATTTCTCCTCCCCTAACATCCCCATAATTGGATATTAAGGGAGGAGAAAAAATGGCCATTTCTGTCCTTTTTCCAGATTTCTGCTGGATCTCTCCACACTAAAGGGAATGCAGTAGAAACCAGCTTGCTTTTCCCAGGTTGGTGAATACCACATTCCCCATAGAGCATCCTCCCTCCCAGCAGTTTTGGCAAGTGCAGGGAGAGCTGGAATCCAATCCCTTCAGAGGCTGACACAAGGGACAGGATCTCATATAAAGGCTCAGTTCCACCTCAGAGTTTAGGTGGAAACCCAAAGCTTCACTGGAATTTGAATAATCAGTGAGCCCCAGGCTGGCTCCCTGCACTCTGAACTCAGGATTGGTTTCATGCTGGTGAACTGAAGCCATGTTTCACCAGTCTTAGGTTTAATGGGATCCAATAAAGATGCAAATTTCCCAAACAATTAAATATACATGCCAAGATGGAGCTGCAGCCAAGCATATTTTGTAATTAAAGCAGTGGGCTGGGCAGGCTCCTCACAGAAATGGTGTGAAATGGTGGCAGTGTGTGTTGTGGGCTGGCTCAGGGATTTGTTAAGTGGGTCCCAGTTCTGCACTTCATATTTGGCTCAACTAAAGGATGCTTCCTCCTTCTACACTCCAATGAAAAGTCACTCAATATTCTACTTTCCAAAGGGTAGTAATGTCTGCTTGCAAAAAGCCACTGTCACCTTTGATCCAAGGACACATTTGTGCTGATTGGATTGTCAAAAAAAAATTTTAAGCTCGTGTCTGTCAGAATATGGGTCACCCTTCGTAATATGGGTACATTTGGATTTGACTTATGGGGTTAATAAATCATTAATAGATGTTGTGGGGATAAGTAATCCACATTTTAGATGGCTACAAGCAATCCATTAACCTGCTGGGCTCCTGCAGCCTGTAGGAATTAACCATTTATGGAAATTGTTGGAATACAAATGAGTCTTTTCACTGCTTCTTTACCAAGACTGAAAACTGATCCTTAATGGGAAGGGTATTTCTAACAGCAGCTGAATTTAGGGAAAGAGGAAGCTTCTAACTCCTAGAGTCTCTCAATCCCCTCTGTGGTCCTGGGGCACTAATTCAAACTGCTGTACCTAAAACTTCCTCATGTTTAAACTGGAGGTGACTGGTTGATTCACTCATGGCAGAGATCACTGTTTGTCTTATAGGATGGGATTTTCTTGCAAAGGACAACACACCTGAACACAGTTTTTGTTTTTGCTTGCTTACCATCACAGAATCCTGGAATGGTTTGGGTTGGAAGGGGTTTTAAAGTTCATCCCACTCCAATCCTGACACCTTCCACTATCCCAGGTTGCTCCAGTCTGGCCTTGGACACTTCCAGGGATCCAGGGGCACCCACAGCTTCTCTGGGAATTCCAGCCCAGTCCCTTCCCACCCCCCCAGCCAGGAATTCCTTCCCCAAGATCCCACCCTAAACTCCCCTTTCCCAGTGGGAAGCCATTTCCTGTGTCCTGTCCCTCCATCCCTTATCCCCAGTCCCTCTCCAGCTCTCCTGGAGCCCCTTTAAGCACTGGAAGGGGCTCTAAGGTCTCTTCTCCAGGCTGAACAGCTCTCTCAGCCAGCCAGTAAGTTTTTTTTCAGTTCCCATTAGTTTATAGAGTGAAATTATCTCTCAAAAATGCTTCTTTCCTAGTTCTCCAGTTGACAGAATGTGCTTTACATGATGCGAGTAAACTGTAAATCCCAGCCACAAGACATCTTTAGGACAAATCCCTTTAATTCTGAGGCTGCACCTCCAGTCCTGAGGACAGTTCTGCGTCCCTCACGAGAAGAAGGACATTGAGGGGCTGGAGTGTGTCCAGGGAAGGAAATGGAGCTGGGGAAGTGCCTGGAGCACCAGAAGCAGCTGAGGGAGCTGGGAAAGGGGCTCAGCCTGGAGAAAAGGAGGCTCAGGGGGCCCCTTCTGGCTCTGCACAACTCCCTGACAGGAGGGGGCAGGCATGGGGATGGGGGTTGAGCTCTGCTCCCAGGGAACAGAGACAAGGATGAGAAGAAACAGCCTCAAGCAGAGGAGGTTTAGGTTGGATAGTGGGAACAATAAAATAAAATAAAAATCATGGAAAGGGAGCTGGAGGAGTCCCCACCCCTGGAAGTGGCACTGACGCCGACCACAGTGACGGCGCTGGCTGACAGCTCAGCTCCATGACCTTAAAGACCTTTTCCAACCACAACAACTCTGTGCTTCCATGACCTTCCAGAGGCTGCTGAGCTAGAATTTGGCTGTGTGAGCATGAACCCCACCCCGTGTCCGTGCCCTGAGGGGAGAGACTCACATCGGGCATGATCTCGATCTTCTCGTAGCGGCGCTTGTAGGGCAGGGTGAGCACCTCGGCGCGGCGGTAGGACATGGGCGGGGGCTGGCAATCGATCATCAGGTCCGTGCGGTGGGACTGAGTGGGAGGGGGCTGCGTGTACTGCTCGGGGCACACCACGTGCAGGGGCTGCAAGAGAGCAGCGTGCAATTCCCATCAGCACCGCAAGAAACCGCTCCAGGAGCAGGAGCTGCGTGCAGCGGCGACCCGCCCGCAATTTATGTCTTTAATCGCTGCTTTGATATCGTGCTTGCCACAAGGAGAGGAAAAATAAAAATATTAAGTAGCTTTTGCTCCCAAATCCTTGACAGATAAGCTGGAAGGAAATGGCAACAGTGGTGGAGACCATCCCAAGTGTCAACATGTGAGGCTGGAGAAACCTCGGCCGTCAATAATCAAGGCTGCAAAAACAACTCCCCGAGTTTTCCAGCAATATGTTAACAAAGCATAAACAGGCTGGGTGCCACTGCAGGGTTTAAGGAAGCCAAAGGAGAAGCCAGTGGTTCTGCAAGCTGCCTTGGAGACAGCACAACATATTAGCAGTAACATGGAAGGAGATGTTTATCCAAAGCCAGGCACTGGCAGTTCTATCAGTTTGCAGTGACAAGCCAGGTTGCAGAACAATGAGATAAAGTGATGCAGGCATTGTTAAGAGGTTTGGAAGAATGTGTATTTCAGAGTTCAGCAAGACAGAACACGGGGAAAAACTCAGCCAGAAAAAGATCTGGTTATTATTTTAATTACTTGGTTATTAATTAATATAATATTGTTATTTAATTGTCATGAGTCAGAAAGCTATTTTAGTAGAAAGAAATGGGATGGGCCACTAAAGTCCCTAAGAGCTGAGAGGGAACAGCAGATATTAAAAGAACCCTTTTTTTCTTAGACCTCCCTTAAAGCAGAGCTCAATGCTGTGTTCTCTTAATGGAAAACAGCATCTGGGTGTTGTCTCCATTTTTGTTTAATGCAACATTTGCTCACAATTCATTTATTTAATTTCAGCTGTGTGAAGAAACGTAAGCAAAGGGAACAGAAAATTCATTACCTGGACTTCTTTGAGTAATTTAGACACCTGAATAAAGTTGAGTCTGGTGTCAATGGGACAGTAAACACATTTCATTGCCAAGGGCTGATAGGGAGCCAGGGCATCCAGGTAAGAGAAATCAGGTTCTGGAAAGAGAAATGTTGAAAACACTCAAAGCCCACTAACAACAAAAACAGCCCAATTCCTCTCTAATTCCAGTTTAGTCAGAGCTGTTGCTCAATGTTAATTCTGTTACAGATTTCTCTTCCCTTCCTCCTTCCCCCACCCATTATTTTCAATTAATTTGATGAAAATTACGCCTACAATTAGTCTTACCTTAATCAAGCAACAGAGTAATATTATTTCATTTGAACACATTATTGCATGATTTTTAGAACAAATTTAATCAAGACAAAACCACCATCTCTTATTTTTAATCATATCTTGTAAAGGAAAGAAAAATGTAGACATTTTGAGTCTTGTAAGGTAATCCAGATTGCAAGTTGGTTTTCACTATGACAAAAATGTGGCATAAAGATTATATCCTGATATATAAATATATATATTTATTCTCTTGAATCTAACAGCCAGGTTTAGACTGGTGGGAGACCATTCTTTTATTACTGGATTAGAGGTTTGCCAGGGAAAGTCAGGCACTGAATGGGCTTTTACTCCCACAGAGAGTAATAAAACATTGAGAATACTACAAGAAAAGATTATTTTTTTAGTGAATGACAAATGTAGATCTCAGGTGACACAGTGTAGGATACAGGTAACCTCTTGACTCTGGGGGTTGCCAACTAATGGTATGGAAAAGATTATGCCATCTCTATCTCCCTGATAATTGTGGGATAGATGGGACAAAGGGAATGCTGGAAAAAAGGGAACTGGTATTAGTTTGATAAGTACAGAATGGGAAAAGAGAAGGGGATGCATGAAAGTCTCATCTGCTGGATTATCCTGAACCACAGCACCTGGAAGAACACCAGGCAGAGCACAGTGCAGTTCAAGCCTGGCTGGAACACAGCAGGAGGAATTCTCTGGGACCTGCTGAGGCTGTGAAAGGATGAACTTAAAGGAAACTGAAATTCAAAGGCTCCAGTCCACATTTAAAGAGACACCTAGGATGTTCTGACATGGCAGCAGAGCTGAGCACTGCTTGGATTTCTCATGCAGACAGCAAAAAAAAAAAAATCCCCTTCAAACCTTACTAGAGGAAGTTCAGCACCAGCGTGACATCCAACAAAAAGACAAGTTAATTGCTCACCTAAAAATCTCAAAATCTCAAAATGTGCTGCTGGCTAAGCACCACTGAGCACAATGTGGGGATATTTACCCTGAGAGAACAGAACATGGCATCAGGCAATGATACAAATGTTTGGAACTGCCAAAGGGATAATTTCCCCAAGTTTAAAGCAATTGTCAGAGTTGCTGCCTGGGAACATTAAAGAGAGAAATATTAACAAAAAATGAGCGTTGTACAAGGACGTGTACGCGAAGCCATGAATCCACAAACATGAAATAAAAATTACACTGGGCAAAAAGCCATGCTAGTTAAAAGCAGATGTGGTGGTGGCAATGAAACAAAGCCTAAAAATACTGATGTAAAAATGGCATTTTATGTCAGCTGAGTTAAATAGCAATGAATGGAAATTTAAAAATAGGAGTACTGAGAAAGTTGGTAGTTGAAGAACGATCAGTGATCAGTCAGGGTTAAATGACAAGGCATTTTAAAACCCATTAGGGGAAAACAGCTTAAGTCAGGCAGAGGTTCTCTGCTAGAGATGTGCCATGAAATTGTAAAATTAAATTAAAAAGGGTACCAGTAGGGAGGCTTTCCATCCCACCTGGGGTTGTGGAGGACACAGAGATTTGAGGCAGCACCTGTTCAGCATTTCTGAATCAGTAGGTTCAGAGAATGTACAGACATGGAGTCTTGGTCTAGGAATCCCATATAAAATCAAGTCCAAAGCATCTCTGAACTCCTATTAAGGATGGGAGAGGCCTTGGAAAAGGGAGAAATTCTAATGAAGGAATCCTAACACGGGAGTTGGGAGATTTAAAATGTTAAAAACACAACTTGAGCTGGGCTCACAGGGAACTCATGTGACACACAGGAACTGCTGTTTTGAAACCACCCAAAATCCCAAAGTCACCTGTCTGGAGGCAGCAAGTGCTTGTCAAGGACACATATTGACTTTTCCTGACAGAATTACAGGTCTTTAGCTTTTCCCCTCAAGACTCCTGATTTATTGCTGCGTGACACTGAGTTATAAAACCTTCCACTGTACAGCACTGATGTGCATGAGCTGGTTTTAACATCTCCCAGGGAGCTGGTTTTTAAAGGAGACTTCTTTACACCGTGTCTTCTCTTAGAATTTCTCTGTGGTTCAGTGGTATTCGATATTTTTAATCAATAATCTCCTCAATACTGCTCCAGCATTGATGTCTGCAGGTGACACCAGCCAGCAAAGCAGCACCACAGTTCCCTCACAGCCAGGCCCTGGCTGCTGGCTGCTTTAATTTATATTCTTCTTGTTGTTTTTCACATTACAGATTGGAAAGGTGGAGACTGACTGGTTCCTGTGTGTGGACTGAACAAGCAGTGTTCATTAACAATGCAGGATAGTCTGGAGTTTAAAGGTTCTAATTACCAGAAACCAGGAGTTTTTCACAGGAAAAGCTACAACATCATCTGCTCTCACACACTGCTCCAATGGACCAAAGTTCTTTCAGATCCACAGGAGAATTTAGCTTAAAACAGAAAAGTAATTAAATAATGGAAATCAGTGGCATCAGTGGAAGTACTTCAGATTTTCACTGGTACTAGGAACAGGAGAATTTAATCTAGCAGGAATTTCTACAGACATAGAATCATTTAGGCTGGAAAAAACCCTCTAAGGTCATCAAGTCCTACTGCCAAACTCAGCACTACACTCTGTGTTTTGCTCCAGCTGAGACAACCAGAAGGAAATAGGCCTAGGACTAGACAGTCATAAGGCAGTAGGACCATCCTGCTCAGTGGATGTGCCCACAGACAGAGGCAAAACCAACGGATAGACAGAATTTAGGAAAAAACCACCACAAGCATCTGGAATCACTGTGCACTCCAAGGTCACCCAACTAAAGCAGCTCTCAACTGGAGTTTCACTAAGTACAAACTGGGAATGAATCTCCAGGAGCATGACCTGCTGCACGCCTGGGCTGTCAGGAGTGACATTTCAATGGGCCAGGCTCTGACAGAAGTGCTCGATTGCCTCAGTTCACTGAAGGATTAGGATCTCACACAGAAAGGTCAATTGCCTCTCCTTACAGAACACACAGAGGAAGAGTTCCTGCCATTAAAGGCCAGTTCCTGACACCCTGGGCAGCACATTCACAAGGTGATTAATGCCACTGGTTCTCTGGGGATTCATGGAATACACACCCCAGCAAAGGCTCTGCAAATTCTGGCTTAATTGAAGTACTGACTGGAGTAGAATTCACTATTTTCACGATAATGCATATCCATATTGCAATTTTACCCAATTACTGTAATTAGGGCATGTCTCCTGAACTGCCTCAAAGGTCAGGAGGGATGGGTACTGCAGCAGCTGTGCCTTTAGTGCTGTGGTACCTTGCACCATTTCCCAGCACAAAAACAAAAACAGTCTGGATTTAAGTTCCCTGCAGGAACCCCCTCGTATCTCCCCTCCCACTGAATAAGGTTAATTATACACTATAAATATCCCCAAATTGGTTTAACAGTATCATGATACTGTCACACTTTTTGGTGCCAATATTGTGAAAGAGTCAAAGGGACTTACTTGTCACTAGCCTCGAGTCCATAGTTAAAAAAAGNAGAAAGAAGGAAATAACCCTTTCCCAGCCCTCTTTTCTTCAGGTTTTGTGTTTTCCAGCAGCTTTCCTATTCATTAAAAACTGGAGGAAAATAAACTTATCAGTGGGACTCCATCCCACCCTTGCTGTGGGAGTAGGTTTGATTTGTTCCTCAGGGCTCTCCTCCCCAGTTCTAATTACTTTGTCCAAAAATCCACACCATTTTTACCTGGCTAAGCCTTACAGGGCACACCTCCCATTATCCCAGAGTTCCTTAGACACAAAATCAGGAGTAAGGACCTAAAGGATTATTCTTTGCTTTCTCAGATCAGGACAATGGTCACTGCAAGGCTCTGTCTGGGTGACACATGAGGTGAAAATACACCTGTACAGAACCCCAGCTCCAGAAAAGGCCTTGAAGGATTTTTAATCAGGGTCAGCCCTAGAAGCAGATGGAGAGAAGTGGAGGAACTTAAAAGACCTGTTGAGCACTGAGAAAGGAAACAGCTCCCCTGGGGAATGAGTCAGAACTGTACCTTCAGCTACAAATGTGTCTGCCAGCCAAAAACCACCTGAACAAAGCTCAGCCCAAAGGCAGGAACAGCTCAGATCCCTGTGCCAGGTCTGTGTGGGGTGCACACTTCTGGGACAGTAGAGAGGACAGAAACCTCTTTAGAAACACTGAAAGATGAAAAGGCAGGAGAAGGGATGAGGTTTGTGGTTCCACTGGAATATGGAGAAGAAGTGTTTCTCCTTTCTGACCAGCATCCATTAGGTCTTGCCTGGGTTTAACTTGCAGCCAGCTGCTTTTAATTCAAAAATTAATTTCCTGTAGGCATTAAACTGCTGTGCATAACAAAGATTTTGCTCAGATGTGGCAGGAATGGACTCTGCATGGCAAAGGTTGGCTCTGCAGGGCTACACTGAATCAAATGGCACAACAATTACATTTATCCCTGCAACCAGTCCTGGGGCCTTAATTTAGATAAGCTCCTACTGAAGTAAAAAACTTCTGTCCCAGAACAAATGAGTAAAGTCCCAGGGATGTGGCCACACTTACCCAGAGTGCACAAACTGTTAACTGTTAATTTGATAATGATATCAGCATTTTACTTACCTGTGAATATAACAGTGTTCAAGCTGGATTTTCCCCACAACTCCATGAAATGCACCACATCCCCAAATCTGAGAGAGGGATGCCCAGTGAAGACAACACAGGGCTGCTTGAAGTCATTGCTGAAGTCTCCGTGGATGCTGGGATAATGTTTCAATTTGTTTGTCTGAATGAGCTGAAAGAAAAACAAAAATCCAGACAGTGCAACTTTTCATGCCTCTGTGCTTGTGTGTGTTTATTTACATGGGATTATAAATGTTCTACAATTTATTCCTAACTCATCAGAGAATCCCTTCCTGTATACCCCTTAGATTTTTCCAACAAATTTAGTCATGACTGTCATACATGTTATGAAAAGGAAGTCAGAGCAGGGGCCAGGGGCCTCCAAGTCCTTGCTCTCACTTCTTTGGTACCAGCAGGATGGTGACTGGGAGGAAACTCTGCAAACACTCCCTGCTTTGAGTTCCCTGGAGTGAGCAGAGTGCTCAGCTCCAAATTCACAATAAGCTCCTTTTTTCCTATTTGCCATGTCTGCAAAGAGCTCTGGGCTCATGTTTAACCTGCTTTTCTTGCATCACAGCAGTGCCAGGCACTTCTGCCTTCAGCAAAATGTTGCTGAGCTTCCCTGGTCTAAAGAGTTCACACAAAGTCAAATCTGCTGAAAAAGAACAGACTGACTTTCCCTTCCTTAACTATTCCTGAAACCAACAATAAACATGAACTAAGAGCAGTAAGATGTTTTGCAGACACAGTGCAATCAGCTCTGCAGGTGGAACAGGTTTCTTTACTAAGATGAAGAAGTTTATTTATCAAGGCACTTTTTGAAGAGTTTTGCTTTATTTCTCCTGCCACTGTTTTCTAATCTGCAAAACAAGGTGCAACTTAAAAAGCAATTTAATAACCAGGCTGTGAAGCACTTTCATGCAATATTTTGCAAGTATTTCCTTGGCAGGTATATGCTTCCATCTCCAGCTTGAAAATAACTGTAAATACAGTTTAAAAATAAAGGAATTTAACACATGAAATCATAAACTGAACAGCTGAGAGTAAAAACCATGGAGATAAAGAGTGTGAGGGAGGGCAGGGGACTTCTTTGTCAGTTTCAAAAGGAGGTTGGGCTGTTCAACAAATCATAGAGTCCTGGAATGGTTTGGGTTGGGAAAGAACCTTAAAGCTCATCCTGTTCCACCTCCTGCCATGGGCAGGGACACCTTCCACTGTCCCAGGTTGCTCCAAGCCTCATCCAACCTGGCCTTGGGCACCTCCAGGGATCCAGGGGCAGCCACAACTTCTCTGAGACTCTCTGCCAGGGCCTCACCACCTTCACAGGGAAGATTTTCTCCCTAATACCTCATCTGAACCTTCCCCACTTCAGCTGAAGGCCATTTCCCTGTGTCCTGTGTTACTTTTTACCATGGCTGATCTAAGGGGCCTGCAAGGAAACGAAGAGAAACTGAGAATTCTCAGCAACTTGTGCACCACAAAGCACCTCAGAATTCAAGGTTATTACACGACACTGTAGATGCACATGGATCATTTCCACGTGGATCCTTGAATCATGGAGGAAGTAGAAACTGGACTACATTTTCTGCAGTTTACAAGTAATAGCTAATTCCTATTTAATCCTCAAGAGGGAAATTGGAAAAAAACACCCAATAACTGCTCTGGCAGTTGACAGGCACTGAATCTCAAAAACATTCCTGCAATTATAGTGGTAAAGATTTCTGATTAACACATCTGGAGTGCAGGGTTTAGAATCTAAACTTAGCTTCAGTAATAAAAACTGCAGTTTTGCAGACAATGGGTAAAACAAATTTGAATCCATAAAATACTGACATTTAAATGAACTTGTAGGAAATGGCCTCAAAAACCTTT
>VZUA01088639.1:28777-46269 GCA_013401035.1 Horornis vulcanius
CCTGGGTCAAACTAATTTTGATAAAGTCCAAGGGATACTAAGAGCAAGGCATTTCCTTTAGTTGAGTAAAGGGTAGAATTAAAGGCTGGAATGCCTGAATATCAACCACAATTCTGACCCCAAACCTCTATTTTACAGATGTTCAATCTTTGCCTCCATTTCCATGTAAATCCACCAGATTTCAGTTCTCTTTACAATTCTCCTGCGGGATGAATTCCCACAAGATTTCCAGGACCTGTCTTTTCTTTTCTGAGCTCCAAAATCTGGAGAGGAAGAAGAGAAGAGCTACGTTACTGTATTTAATATTATAGAGCATATCTCCATTGGTAAGAATTTGGGAAGAGTTCCAAGTGGTTGGGTTCTCCTTTCCAGGGCTCAGAACCACAGAATGGTTGAGGTTAGGAGGGACCTCCTGAGATCACCAAGTCCAAGCCCTGCTCAAACACTCTCAGCAGAGCAGATCATCCAGGACTGTGTCCAGTTGGATTTTCATGTCTCCATAGCAAAGTTTCCATAACCTCTCTGCACAGAGACTGCAGTGTTCCACAGAATCATGGAATGGTTTTGGGTTGGAAGGGATGTGAAAGATCATCCAGTTCCAACCCCCTACCATGGACAGGGACACCTTCCACCATCCCAGGTTGCTCCAAGCCCTGTCCAACCTGGCCTTGGACTCTTCCAGGGGTGGAGCAGTCACAGCTTCTCTGGGCAACCTGTGCCAGACCCTCACCATATTGGTGAGGAAGAAGAATTTCTTACCAATACCCCACCTAACCCTGCGGTCTGGCAGTTTAAATCCCCTACCCTGATGGAATTTCACGTGTTTTAATTTGTTCTGCCAGTGGGCCCTGCTGAAGAGACTGAGCCCTCATTCTCATTACTTCCTATCAGGTGTTTCCACACAATGATAAGATCCCTGTGAGCCTTCTGCTCTCCAGGCTGGAGACCCTCAGCTCCCTCAGCCTCCTCTCATGTCCATGGCCCTGTGCTGGCCTCATTCCAGAAATTCCAGATCCTTCTGGTACTGGGGAGACCAGAACCATATAGAACACCGTCCATGTGTCCTCAGCAGCCCTGAGCAGAGCAGGATCTCCTCTCCTGACCTGCTGGGCCTCATGCAGCCCAGGACACTCTTGGCCTTTTCTTGCCATGGCTTAGCAAAATTAAGCCTGAAAACTCTATTTTGCTGAATTTGAGGGGGGTTAAGACTTGCAAACAGGCAAAACTAAAACTCACTCAAGTCAGGAACATAATTTACTCATTAGGGTAAACACCAAAAAGCAGAGATTGAGTTTGCACATTCTATAGGAAATGATCCTTTCCTAATTATAGAACATGTTCTTACACACACACCCCCCTGGTGACTCCAGGAACGTGTTCACAATCCTAACCAGGTGTATTTTAGAATCTGTCAGGTAGAGATAACCTGCACCTGCCTCTTCCCAGAGCTGTGGGTGCAGTTGGGGCTGCTCTGGCACACCTACCACTCGGCAAAGATCTGGGAGAACTCCAGGGAGCTGTTGGCAACAGGTGAGATGAAATAAAAGGGGACGTTGGAGAGTCCTGCAGAGTCAATGTACTGATAGAGGCACTCCAGCAGGTCATAGATCACTCCAGAGGGGTAACAGGGAACCAGGACATTGCCTCCATTCCGGACAGTCATCGCTAAGGGAGAGACAACAAAAGAAATCAATTTGCTGGGTTCGTATTTAAACTTTTAATAAATTCCTTTCATCCAATTCTTATATAAAAAGCAGCTTTTGCATGAATTAGCACAACACATTATGCACATGAGTTGGGAAGAAAACCGCTGATCATTAAATACATTCATTTCCTGCCTTCTCCAGGCTCAGTGGAGCGATTCTACTCCTTTAGCTGGGGGCACAGGACAGCCTGAGCACATGGGAAACTCCTGACAGGAGAGGGCAGCCGTGTACTGGCACAGGAGGATAAAGGAGTGACACAAACCACCTCACCATCAAAATAAACCGTGCTCCATCTCTCAGCTGCCTCCAGAGTGTCAGCCAAAAGCACTGCACACGCTGAGCTGTTCAGAGCTTGGATTTCAGATGAAAAGCCGAAGGTGTGGTTATTTCAAACAGCCCTCAGAGCCAGAAATGGGTGATGGAATGTTTGTCCTTTTTAAAAACTCTAAATATTTCTGTCCTTTCTGTGTAACAAGAACAATTTAAAGCTTGCAGACAGCATGAGGCTAGATAAAAATGAGGAGAAGAAAAAGGAAATATAGGTTTACTCTATAATTGAGACAGATCTGAGCACAACAGCAAAAGCAAGCAGAGCAAACATCGTGTTCTTCTGGCAGAATGAATTACAAAAATACTGCACCTTCTGGGAAAGGAGAAATACTTTGTTCAGCTCAGTGAACAATTTCACCTGTGGTTGTGGGGTAAAACCATCCACTGCTGTTAACTGCAGTGCAGCAGCAGTTACATCATGCACCAAGCATTCCACAAAAAGCTTTGGAAGAGCCTGAAAATACAAATATTGCATTCCCCCCCAAATCACCTCCTTGACTTCAATTTCTTGCTGAGCTTTGTTGGGGTATGGATTTAGCACTTTAAGGGTGTTTTTGTCCCTAATGGGGCAGAATTTTCCTCATGGAAGATTTTTCTGGCTGAATGTTTAAGTTTTATGGAGTTCAGGGAGATGCACAGCCTAGTAGGATTTTTCACATGCATTTGTGGTTGTTTTACTCCTTGTAGCAGTCAGTGCCTCTGACACAGTGCTATCAACAACTGCTGATCAAAGGCCCCTTGTTTATCACTTAAAATACAACTACAGGGTAGTGGATTTATTCCTCCAGGCCATATACAAACTATACCATCCAAATATTTGTGGAGATGAACAGCAATAGATCACATTTGTCCAGAACTCGAGATGTTCCCAAACATCTCAGCAATGTGTGACATTATCCCGCTCACATGGGCAAATCTAAACTATCCCAGCCGTAAACAGGATGTGAAGAGAGCAATGAGGAGGTTAAGAACATTTTCAAAGCCATCTGGAGGTGGAAGTTGAGGCTCCGGCTCCAGGACCTGAATTTACACTGAGACATCACATACCCAAAGATTCTGCAGAGGAAAGGAAAGTACCTACACCCACTGCAGCAGGAATGGTGCACAGGCCAGGGATGGGATGCAGAATAGAGGTTAAAGAACGTGTCAGGCCACAAAAAATGTGAGTTCCATTCCTTTGTGGTGCTTTCACCCTGGCTGGAAGCTGGGTGCTCACCAAAGCTGCTCTATCACTCAGCTGGGCAGGGGAGAAAATGTAACAAAAAGCTTGTGGGGAGAGTTAAAACCAGGGAGAGATCAATGACTAATTACCATCATAGACAATGCCTCTCTCTACAGGATACAGGCCAAGCCAGGACCAGTGTGGGCTTCCCATGGGGTCACAGCCTCCTTCAGGCATCCCCCTGCTCCAGTGTGGGGTCTCCAGGGGCTGCAGGTGGATTTCTGCACCCCCCTGGGCCCCCATGGTCTGCAGGGACACAGCTTCCTCTCCCTGGGCTGGGAATCTTAGCTTTGGTGCCTGGAGCAGCTCCTGCCTCTTCTTCCTCACTGCAGGGCTGGGGATCTGCAGGGCTGTTCCTCAATTTTCCTCACTCTTCTCTTCCCTGGCTGCAATTGCTCCTGCACAGTAACTTCTTTCTCCCTCTTCACTGTTATCCCAGAAGTGCTGCCACCTCTGATGGGATTGGCCTTGGCCAGCAATGGGTCCATCCTGGAGCCAACTGGGACGAGGGAAACTTCTGGAAAGTCTTCACAGAAACCACCCCTGTAGCCCCACACTACTGAAACCTGGCCATGCCAAACCCAGTACAGTCTGAATTTCCAGCCCTCCCTTCCCCACAGCCACTGGCTCCCTGGAAACCTCAAGGCTTCTCTGCTGAAAACAAGCACAAGTTCCAGATCCTGGGGACACAGAGGAAATAACAGAGGGTGAAGTCTTGGAGGAGATGTCAGCTTGAGTTTCTGTCCCCAGCAAAACTGCAGAGCTGGTGAGCAATAATGGATATAAAATCACAATCCAAGGAGTGGAGAATGATTCCAGCCAGGTGGCCACCAGGCCAGGGATCTACAAAGGGATAAGAATCACCTCCCAGCTTCTGCAAAACAGGGGTGAAAACCTTTCCAAGAATATTGCTTTCCACACGAGCAGCAGGTCCAGTCTGGCTCTCTGCCACCCTACAACAACTTTTCGGAGTTGTCAGTAAGAGGACACATCTATCTGAAAGTTGTTTAAAGCCCAATTTATCTTGGTGACTGATGGATGCTCTCTCTTGATAAAAGTTGTATAATAATCTTGGCATTTCAAATTTAGTCTCCTTCAGCAGCTCCATAACAAGTTGTTCAATTTACAACTCACAAAGAGATCCTTGCTTTCCCAACAGCTGCTGCTACAAGGTCGAGTTGGCACCTAAAAAGCAAACTGTGCTCTTTTCTGCTCTCTATAAACACACACAGCCTCACACTCGCACAAAATACCACCAACTCTCCCCACAGACAGACTGGCAGCTTTGCTGCTGGTGCCCAAGGCAATGTGGAAATAAAACTGCTCTCCTTGAACTGCAGAGTGCTGGTGCTGCAGTGCTGAGCAGGGAAAGAAGGGGCTTGGGGTAAACTGAGAGGAAGTTGGAGGTGGGACAGAGGGTGGGGAGGAAATCGTGTGTGCCTTGGGAATCCTGGGAATCAGGGCTGCAGCTCCTCCACATGCTGGGATGAAAACAGAGATTGAGGTGAAATTTTCACACTTCCATTTCTGTGCTTCACATTCCTCCTTCACAAGGATGTTGGTACCTCCTCATACACACTTCTGCTGAATTTTTCTCTGCTTTAGAGTTTTACCTTGAGTATTCTGAGCTCATTGTGCACTCCCTTGAACATTTTGGAAGGGAGAACACACAGTTGAAAACTCCTGTGCTCAGTTTGTCTACTCAGTTGCCTTGCCCAGTAACCCCATTGCTTTTGGACTTTTTTACATATTTGAATGAAAACTGATTCTCTGTTTTTCTGATGTTGGGTATATAAATATAGCTGGTGTCATGTAAAAGACAGCCCTAAACTGCATTAATATAGAATTATTTAATTTCTTCAGATTGCTGATTTTTGGCAAGTGCCACTCAAATTCCAGATTCTTACAATGGCATTATTTTAAGCATGTATCTTCCTTTGGTCTTTAACAATTTTCTCATTTCTCTGAGCTTGTCTCATTCAAGACAGAAACAGGCTTGAGAACCTGAAAAGCCCTGAAAATAGTTCAGAATGTTTCTGTAAACCAGAACAAGTTGTGCAGACAAACAGCCACCTGTGCTGACACATGTAACACATTTATTTATACAGTAAACTTTTGAATTCTGCTTTGGCCCAACTACAGCTCTAAGACTTTAATTTGTAAATGCATTTTAATTAACAGTCTCACTCTTGTTTACTCAGCGTGATAGGAGGGGATTGTGCCACCATCTGTCAGAGGGACAGTGACCCCCATGAAGGTCCAGGAGGGACAGAGAAGGGCAGCACATCTGGATTTACCAAAACAAGGTCACCAGAGCTGCTCTGTGGTAGCTCACAGGGTAATAAAATTCACAATGTTTAAAAACAATGAAAACACAGGTGAAATACACACACACGTAAAACACACATTTAGGAAAGGAAGTCACAGGTGTTAACACAGCTTCCAGGGGAGGCTGAACAAAACCACTGGACACAATCACATCTAATTCAGGAAATTCCTGAAATAAAAATACTTAAAGATCATGAGAGGAAAGTGTCCCAGAATGTCACCCTGCTCTCCCACTCTTCTTCAGGCATCTGCACACTGTTGGAGTCCCTGTTGGAGCCAGGATGTTGGCAGAAAGGATCTTTAATAAAACCCATGATTATCATTCTTATAAAATGCCAAAATGTGCTCTATTAACAGATATTTAAGATCATTGAGTGGGCTGGAAGGGACCTTAGGGATCACCCAGTTCCAACCCCCTGCCATGGACAGGGTCCCATTCCACCAGACCAGGAAATTAGTCTGATTTAGTTTTGTCATGCCTTTTGATAACCCTTGTCAGGATACTCCTATCATGAGCTTTTTAGTTTTATTTATAAAAAGTAGGAAATTTAAAGTAAAGGGAAGATCTCTGATAAAAGAACAGGCAACATAGAGCAGGACAGACATGGGAAAGTGGTTTGATGAAAGAAGGATGAGAACACAGAGGAACTGAGCAGGGGGAAGGAGAGAAAAGGAGAGAACAGCACTGGATGTGACATTCCAAACAGGCTGGAAAATGCTGCCATTCACACTGATATCACAGCTTTGCAATTATCAGCTTTTCCAGCTGTGAAAGCGTCTGATTAGGTTTTATATTTCTGGGGGTCTATAAATATATCTCAACTTTTTTTTTTTTAAACAGAGACTGTGCTGTTTGCTTTTGATATATTTAAAAGTCAGGTGTAAGAAGGGAAGCAGATGTGCTTGTTTTCAAAACTGAAAGTCATAAAAAAGCATGTAAAGATTTTACTCTGGCTGATACACAGGAAGGAAATAGTAATATTTCAGCTGGGAACAATATCCATGTAGCCTGTCGGCAGCCAAGTGACATACTTAGCAAACCAGGAGCAGCAAATGATTAAATCTCTTTATACCTGTTCTATTCCAAAACATTTCAGGTACAGCTTGTGTCTCTCCAAGCACTTACTGTATTAATGACATCAGGAGCACATCGTAAAATCTAAACAGGTAGTTTTATGCCAGGAGCTATAGCTGGACAACTTATTCAATTCCAGGAATCTCAGAATTATTTCCCATCCAAAGCCATGAATAAGATGATAAAACAGGCAGGAGATATCTCTCAGTGACCTACCCAGGTTGCTGCAGAACTCTCCCACCATTCCATCAGGGTTGGCAGTGGGGATCTGGGTCAGCCCTGTCAGGATGAGAACGTCGCTGTTTTTAAGAGAAGCCTGGTCCATGGGCTGGAACAGAGCACAGGGAAATAAAATCAGGAATAGGGAGAGTTTCTCCAGGCAGGACATAATAGATACAGTCACTAAACATTTTACACTTTACACTCCTCCATTTGTGGAAACCTAACTTGTTTTATACTGGTATTTTATTAAAGCAGAATGAAAATGCAAACCCATTTCTCTGCATTAGCAAACAGAAAGTAGATATTCAGAAATCAGACATTAGCGTGACACTAAATACATATTCTTGGTACTGAAAATGTAGCATGATCCAATCTTGATAAGGTAAAATCCAATTCTCTCTGCAGATGGTGAAAAGGTAACTTTGAGCCTCACTGGGTTGGATGCCCTTCCCACAGCTACTGATTAGGCAAAAGTGGGAAATTGCTGGCAGCTGTGTGGTATTTTATAGTTATTTACTCTCAATAAACAACTCTCTGCAGTCTCACCAACCAGAAAAGATTTCTGCCAGAAGAGACAGATGAAGAGATTTCCTCTGATGAACCTCCAAGACCACTGTAAGGTCAATTCCCCTCCCTGTTCACAGCTCTCCAGAGCCATTCTGAAGCAGTTGAGAAGGACCCTGCTCTGTTAAACATGCAGGGGAATTTCATATCAACTCTGACAGGAATTTAAACTGTGCACCCCCTTGTAGGATCAGACCTGACACGTGAGATTTATCACAATCTTTGACTCTCTCCAGTGTGTCTATGAAAATGAAATGCCAATAATGCAATTAAAAATAATATGGAATCTGCCTGTGATAATGTACATAATGATTATGGCATATTAGATCCACATAATTTCAGATGCCACTGCACTGAGAGGGCCTGCATTGATTTTTGTGGGTTAATGTAAAGAATATGTCTTAAAAGGCTTTTAGTGACATGTCTGAACCTGTGCTGTCAACTCCTGTTCTCCACTTCAGCGGCAACAGTGTCAATTCCAGCCTCAGGAGAGGGGGAGGCAAATTTCAATGGAAACCATCTGCCAAAAGAACAGGGAACAGTCTATGGTGCCAGGCCCAAATCCCAATTCACTGGAAAAGCAGCTCTGGATATGTTCAAATTATATATTTTTTTTAAAAAAATGCAGTGACTGTTTTCACACCCTGCTAAAAAAATGGGAATTTCACGATGAACTTCTTGTCGTGATCCTATGGAGAACCACGACAGACAAACAACTTTTCACTCCCCGAGGAAGAAATGATTTGTACCACTCAAGATATTGTTATCATTACATATTGTCTGTCAAACATCAAAGAGATGATGAAGAGCTGGTTGGAAGCTCCCACATACAGAAACACCAGATTGTAGCAGCCTGTGCTGATGCTCAGAGGGATTAACCCCAAGACAAAAACTATCCATTGTCTTCAAAAAGCATCTGGAAGCAAATGCAAGACAATGATGATATGGGGTAACATCTGTGATGTGGTAAATAACAAGGAGAGTACAAACTGAATGTGATTTTAACTATCTGTTAAACTATTCTTTCTAAAGATGTGCCCATGAGCAGTTCACTCAGACCATTCTCTGCCACTGGGACTTAATTTCCTTAAAATAAGAAATTTTACCAGAAGCTTCCAGAGAAACATTCACCTTTGGAAAATGATGAAGCCTGGCCAGTCTGACCTGATAAACTGAATCACATTTCATGTCAGTGAGGAGAAAACATTTTCAGTTACCAAATTACTTCGTACAGGGCAAAGTTTTTTCTCACAGAAATATTCCATTCACACATTGTCCAATACTGCTGCTCCTTCTCTAAGAGAAGATGAGAGCACAGCCCAGGATGGAATGAGGATGGTGAAAAACAGGGATTTAGAGGCTCTGATAAATTTTGTGCACCTAAGGATGGCTCTACTATTAAGGAGCATTTATATACTCTAGTTTCTCAGCTGAGAACAAGCTTTTAAGTGAAGAATGCTCAGAAGCAAAGCTCTCCAGCAGACACCCACCTTGGGGGAAATCACTTACTGATCAAAAACCTGACACATCTAAATTATTTTTAAATACCTCCTGCAATAATGCTTTTAACTATTTTGACAACTTCTGAAGCACACGACACTGCAAACTTCAAGCCTTTCTTTGCACTAAGAATTTATGGATCTAGAGAGAATTAATTTACTGGAAATTACATCTACAGCACTATAAAGACTTTGCCCTTAGCAGAGCAGGGTGGAAAAGTTGGCAGCCGCTAAGCTATCATTCCTCCTAAGGAAGGATGTTTCAGAAGTGATATAAAGCAGTCTGTGAACTGTCTGAGAAGATTCTTCAGTCAAATATGGATTTTTAAAAAAAGTCACTAATGCTCTTTCATTTAACTGTTGAAAATTTCCTCTTTAGAGTGAAAGACAATTCCACAGTTTTAAGTGAACATCAAACCACCAATAACAAAGAATTTTAGTTATCATAACTATTGATACCTGTCATTTGTCAGGGTATGTCTTATCAATGCCCATTAAGTCCAGGCACTGATAATGCAGTTACCTTAGTATGGCCTCTAACCTAAACCTGATCCCAGCTGGAATAACCCCTTTTTTTGAGCAAAAGTTCCTCCTAAAGACTAAGAAAAGTCAGGTGCTGTACCTGAGGGTGTGTTGTAAGCAGAGAAGATCCTGAAACATAAGAAACCTTTTCATAGTGTGACTGGATAATCCAGTTGGAACTCCCAAGAGCGTAGCCCGAGCTCAGAGGGGTGACCTGCACAGCACCAAATAGCTCCTGAAACACACAGTAAGAGACATTAACTTGAGAGAGCCCCAAAAGAAGTCAGGACAGGTCATTTTATCATCAGTGATAGGAATTTCAAAAGCAGTTTTGCTGCTCAAAGCCTTTGTGGAGCTGCTCTGCTGAGAATTACATCTGCTGGTTTTACCTACCCATGACTAGCAGGACACACACTCTGAGAAAAGCTTTTCCCGAGGCAGGGCCTCCATGAAGTCTCTCTTCCATGTGAATTTTATGGCATCTGAGTTCACTCTGAACAACACCTCAAAATGAAGGAATCAACCAGGGTCTTGATCCTCTGCCTGACCCTGCTGTATTGAAGAAATTTGTGGGAGCTTTGCATCTTTGAAGAGTCTATTCTCCTTTAGTCAAATTAAATGGGTGTTGGCCAGCAGGACAGAAGGAAGGACAAGTACTTCTATATTGATATAAAACTCTGCTTTGGTTGCAAATTTTACTGTGGAAAACAGACTTAACCTCAAACTCACTTGCTTTCTAACTTTCTTTTTAAATGCTACCTGTTGGTGAAGTAGCAACAACACCCTGCAAACTCAATACACATTTTTGTTTCAGTGTAAGCAACCTGACAGTTGCCTCTTTTCCAGGTGTCATGAGGAATTTTATTTCTTCATTGGTACCCAAAAAAGTGGAATACTCGTTTGGAGAAAGGAAAATAAACCTTCATGTACAGACCTCCCTAATGTGATCCACCTTCTGGTTACTGAATAATAGAACAAGCATCTGATTCATGTAATACTAATGATTTTTTTCTAGTATTCCAATACATATTTGGATGCCTTGAAAAACAGGGCAGGGTGCTGTCATTCCTCAGAGTGTGTAAGCCAAGGCTCTAAGTCTGATTATTTGAAAAGTTAGCTTTGGGAAGAGAAAAAAAATATGCTTTTTTCCCCCAGTAACTATAAAAGAAAGATTGGCTCAGATGCACAGATCTAAAATTAGGGGAGATGCATCCACACTGTGAGGACAGTCAAAAATGAACTGTAACAATCCACAGCTAATGGAGTCACAACTTAACTTTAACCCATATTTTTATTTTTTAGGCCTTGAGCAGCAAAACCAGGTATCACAGCCCAAACAAGAGCAGGGACCATGGCCCACATGCTGCCTATAATCCATATGGGATCTACAGACTATGGAATTGTTGGTTCAGTTCATTCTGGAAACTACACTGGGTTATAGTCAACAGCATTACAGACAATAACTGTTAGCTGGGAGCCCTGGGAAAGGAGATTCTGAAGTTCACATTGAACCATTAGGTTTTGTTTACAATCCCTAATTTACAGTATGAAACAAAGTGGAGGCTAAAGCACTCTAAAGATTCCCAGAAGTGAAATAGGGGAGCTGGGAAGGGGATGTGGCTTAGAGACAGAGAGGATACATTCACTCCCTGCATCCTCCCAGCTCTCAGTGGGCCAGCCATCAGCTCCAAATTTGAGGGCACGCCGCCTTAAAATTGGCCTCCCCAAGGAAAAGAACAAACAAATGGATATTCCCTGATTTCACCAAACAAGAGCCCTTCCTGGGAGGCAGACTGAGAGGCGCAGTCTGTGTAATCCTGTCTTGCTTACCTAGGCCAGGGTAACTAGATCCAACAGAGGATCTAGAGGGGAAAAAGCTGGGGAATGGTGGTTGGTGTTGCCCTGAGGGCAGCTGTCCAGGTACTCACGATTTTCTGGGAATAGCCCACCAGCTGGATCTTGCTGAGGGCTGCGTTCACCTCTGGCATGGTGTAGCACTTCCTCCACATGGACACCTCCACAGCGTCCTTCAGCGGGGCTGGCAGCAACCTGCGAACACCAGCGGGATGTTCTGTGGGGATCCAGAACAACAGCTGGTGCTGGACCAGCTTCTACAACCATTTACATTCTCCAGATCTTTGATTTTACCCTTTTAACTTTCAATTATCAGTGCGCTTGGTGCTTCAAAGTGAGGAGCAAGACTTTCTGCCTGCTGAAGAGCAGAGCCATGCTTTTCAATCTGCCTCACTCTGAGGATTGCTCTCCTCCAGCTCTCTTTGTTGCTGTTCTGTCCAGCCCTTCCATCAAAGAAGCTGCTATGATCAAGCTGTTATCACAACTTTTGTGGTGTTTTCACCACCGATGAAAGGTGCTGGCTGATCTGAGATGTCAACATCAAATGCACCTCCAGCACTGGCATCTTGGAGTGTTTATTTTTCATATCACAATATCTGATTAATACCCTAATAATCTGAGACAATCTGGTGATTAAACTTACCAGTTACCAGACCATGAGCAAGGATGGCTCTACCCTGACTTCTGCCACTGGTCTCTTCCAAGAGCTGTCCCTGCAGCTCAGCTTCCCTGCCTGTATCCCACTTCCCTTCCGAGTGCCCTGGCAGGGATACACGAGCTGACACTGCAGAGCTCTTTGAAATCCCCTCCACGGAAGTATTTAAGATGTTTTACACCAAAGTAAGATCCATCCATTCTGCTCCTCACAGACACTGCAAGTCAGATGGCCGGCGTTGTCAAGGGAAGAAGTGAACTATAATGTCACAGGCTGGAAGAGGGATGGCTAACTTCTGGGAAATAAATCTTCCTTAGCAACATGAACTGAGGCAGGAAGCAGCACAGCTGCCAAATGCGTAAAAAGAATAGGATTTTTTTTTTGTATATTAAACCAATGCTAAATCAAAGGCTAATTCAAACCAATTTCCAAAGATTTATGGAAATTGGTCAAATTTCTTTGATCAATTTGTTTAAAGGAATTTAATTTATTGTTATATCTACTAGGTCAGTGAACTCCTCCATAATTTAAGATACTGAAGAAAGGATTAAGGGCAGCTCTTGCCAAGACCACAGCACATGTCCAGAACAATAACTGTAATTCCAGCACACACTGACTGAAAGCACCCCATGCTTCAGGAAACAAACAAAGCCTTCAAGGTCTTTTTTGGGAAGTCATAAGCAACAAAAGGCCACACAATGTGGAGAGTTGTCCACCACTGCACTGAAGCAAATTGCCTGTAAAAGCCTTTAACCTACCATAAGAAGCATTTAGTGTTGGATGCTTTCAGGAGCTTCTCTTCTGGGAAGAGGAAAATGTTTCTCCAGGTAATGGAGAAATGGGGAACTGTCCTTGGTGACTGAAGGAAGTTTCTCTTAGCCTTGGCTGTGACTACACTGAAAATATTCTGATCCCTGGCAGAGACCAGTGGCACCAGTCTTCAGTGGTTTCATGAGGCTGAGTGGCAATGAGGTGTTGGTCCCTCAGATGTGCTCCTGTCAGCATTCAGTCTGTCATGTCACTTCCAAAATCCCTACAGAGTTACCAGAGGATGTTTTGTGATCTGGAGTAAATCTACTGCCACCATGGCAACGTCCTGTTACAGCACCTCACAACAACCAGACCTATGAGGGCAGCTGCTGGGACAGCCACAAAAAGGGAGGTACCACACAGTTGACGATACAAAATTCACGCTTAAAAAACTCAGGGATTTGTATTATTCCCTGGGATCTGCGCAGAGACAGTCCCTCCTGGTCAATGCAAAGGGTGACATTTAACATATGACATAAAATCCCAGAATTGTTTGAAGGGATAGGAGGATGGCAGCACCAAACTACATCAGACCATGGCCTGTCTCATGCCCTGCTCAGCCTCAGGAAACAGCCTGTTTCAAATACTTTAAAAGATAAAGGAAACCATCAAACAAGAAGTTAACAAAGTGCCTTTCATAAGGCAAACTTCCTCTTTAGCCCCTGAATCCCAATCAGTGTGAAAGATATCCTGGCTGACATCTACAGAGCTTCCATGAGACTGCTCACTTGAAATAAAACCCAGTGGCAATAAAACTGGCTAAGCAATTAGTACAGACTGGATCTGATAATGGAAAAATGTAAACCACTATAATGAACTTATTATATTTTATACAGTGTTTGCATTTAAAATGCTCCAGTGCTTTATCTAATGAAGATGATAATACTTTGTGTTTTATACTAACTGTTTGGAGTAGAACTAGCTGAACTGTAAAGCAGTAATGGGGATTGATCAGCCCGAAAAATTAAAGTTAGACTCTGAAGTAATAAGTATTCTGTTCTAGCAACAGCCAAGTAGGAAAAAAAAAACCCAATTCATCAAGATCACATTTTCTTAAGTAACGGATGTCAGTCCAAGCCTGCATGTGCCATTAGCCAGGTGCTAATTTGGGGATCAGTGAATGTTTTGCTCTAATAATCAGTTCCATTCACGCCTGCGTGACACTTGTCACCAGGCATCTCAAAACACTTTGCAAACATTAATTAAAGTCCCCGTGTGCCCTCTCTGTGCTGGATGGGAGCTCTGTTTTACAGATGCACAGGGAGGTGAAGGAGGAAACTCAGGGCACAGGTGGGGCAGAGGTGGAGGAGTTCACATTTGTCCACTTGTTCCAGCTCAAAGGCAACATTGGTTCATACCAGAGTTTATTATACACAAATTTATGTTATTAAACAGCTGTTTAGAAGCTCCCACCTCCCTGCTACCCTTTTACAGCAGCTACAGGATGGAACTATGAATTTTGGGGGACATCCCCAGCAACAGGAGAGGAACATGTACTTTAAATACCACTTCAAGGTAAAAATAGCTCCAGTCTTCTACAGCAGCTGAATCAGAACAAAGATTCCCTCTCTGTGTTCTCCTCTGGAATAATCAGCAGCATGCAAAGTGCCAGGCAGCACTTTTCCTAAAATACGACCACCAGGAAAGTGACATTATATGAGCTGCAAGATATATGATTCTCCTTTAAACCATGCATACAAAACACTCCTGGTGTGACAGGAATAATGGCTCCAATCCTCTCTCTCCACACACTGGGAGCTTCAGCAGTGGCTCTGGGCAGGCCAGTGGACCCCAAAATTTAAAAAAAACCCCACTACTATCCTGAAAATCCTGCTGAACTTTAGTGAATTTAGTTTTGCTTTACATCTGAGTTGACATCTGCTTGTCTTCTTCAGAAGAGTGAGAGTTACAGTGTAAAGACTGCTCCTAAATTCAGCAAGGGAACACAATCTACAACTAAAACTGTGGTAATTTGGATTTTTAATTTTTGCTTTGTGAGATTTGAAAATATTAAGACTAGTCTTCTAATGTAAGAAATAATTCACTTATAGGAAACTTCTAAATCAAGCCATCTTAAGACTTAGGAATTTAAAATGGGAGATCAATTTAAAATGCACAAAGCAGCTTTTAAAAATAACTTTTTAATCAACCAATCCTATCTTTAAAATGTGCTAAAACCAAAACTGTCTCCTCCAAGGAACATGCTGTGCACCTGAAATTGTTTTTATTCCCAAGGAAAGCAGCAGCTGCAATTAGTAAACTGTATGGATAATTTTTAGATTCCACAGGCTTTCAAAACTCTGAGCATCTTGTTTTGATGTATAGCCTAATAATGGACATGGTGCTTCCAAATAACCTTTTTAATTCAGATTTTAATTTGTTTTTAAACTTTGGAAAACCAAAAAGCCCACCTCTGCTGTTCAGGTGTAAAAGATGGGAAGAAAGGCAACAGCAGGGACCTCCAACAGCTGTGACTTGACTTTCTTAGTTTGTCATAAAACATGAATGTAAATACCATTTAAATTATTCCAATACAGTATCATTAAATTTCTGTTCATTTTACCAACTTTTTATGATATTAATACCAAAATCTGCTGGTTTTATCTATCATCATGGAGCTGAACTGTGTGAGGAGATCAGGGGAGGCTTTGCTGTTACCAAGTCTTTCCCCACAAAACAAATTTGTTGGAAAACCAACAATGATCAAAAATGATTAAAGAAAGAATCGACCCAAGGAGTCACAGCAGCAAATCTCAAATGGTGGGAGCTGAGCCATCCTCACAGTGACTCCCAAGCTTTGGTGCTTTGGGACAATCGCCTTTCCTGGGACTTGCTCCTTACCTTTGCACCTCCTTGTTCTTCCACATGGAGGCAGACTGAGCCTTTGGCACGCGTTCAATGGAATTCACCAGCTCTTCCATGAGGAGCCTGAAAACAGAAATCAAACCTAAATTAGCACTGCCTCCTCTCACACAGCAGAGAACTTTGGCCTAAATCTTTCCAAAACACCAGAGAAACTGTAACACACGGAGGGGTTCTTCCCACAGAGGCCATTTCCAGCAATGCCCCTGTTTCTCCACTGAGTGTTTCCAATTCCATCTGCTTGCAACAGAGGAGGATCTGGCCCACTGGGTTATGGGCTATTTGGAAAGTGCAAGATAATTTCTTCATTACTGACTGCTTGTGATATCTAATGAGACAAAACACACAACAAAAACTCCTCAGCTGATGCCTGTTTATCACTTAGGGAAACCAAGCATGCTGTCAGAGCGAACTCTCATCTGCCAATGTGTATTTGAGACAGGAAAAGGTGTCAAATGTTAAGATTGTCACTGCAGATTTCCCTGACCGGCACTAAACAACATTTGTGATTGTGTGCAGGCTTTCCCTTGAACTTTGGAGCAGGACAGCATTTGGAATGACTTGGGATGGGGAGAACCACACCAGTGCATTCTCCCATAAGACTGTGCTTGTTATCTCCAGCTCTGCACCAGCAAAGCCCAGAGGTCTACTACTCGTTCCTATTTACACAATTCTTTTCACCTACAAGGGCCTTCAGTTTCTGTTTGTTTTCACACAATGGGGGAATTACTCTGGCATGGGAAGTTTGCACAGGACCTTCAGTAGACAAAGATTCCTGCCTAAAGTGCTTACAGAGTAGTCCAGATAGGAGGGCCTAATCTGGCTCCTAATTACTGAATGTGGCAGCTCTGCAGGAGAAAGGAACAGAGCTGAGTTCCAGTTAGGCCTCACCAAACCTGAAGTGTTTGGTGTTGACCCATCCAATCAACATGGCAAGTTTGCTGACTATTCTGGTTTTCACTGCACTGTCATGACTTTTTCTACCTCAGTCTCCTATTTCTGCCATTTTTCTTGGTGCTTCTCTCTGGAGTTGAGCTCACGTAGCTCAGCTGTCATTTGAGATGAGGTCAGCTTGGATTCCTTTCCATGGAGTGGAGGGAAGTGTGATTATATGAAATTATAAAATCCTAGAATGGTTTGTGGTGGGAAGGGTGTTGGTTTCCAGTACAAATGGGACTGTCACAAGCTAGTGCAANGGTCTCAAGTTGCCTATATGGCAATTACTGAGGTGTCTCAGCCCACTCAAATTCCACTGTCCCACATCTATGGCTTGGACTCAACACAAAGCACCTGCTGGAAATGCTGATGGTTCCAGAGGTTGGGAAACATGGAGTTAACACATTTGCAGCACTAAGGACTTGGCTGGTGTTCAGCTCCTGCCTGAAAGCCTCTTCGGAACATTAGACACCACTCCTCTCCCCACATTGTCCTTTACACCTTCTCCTCAGCAGTGATGAAAAAGGAGCAGAGAATATGAAGGGGCTCTTTACCTGCCAATTTGAACAGTGGGCTCGGTGGCATAAACTGTTCCAGTGAATCCTGTGTACTCTGTGATGTAGGGCAGTGCCATCATGCAGTGATAGTTGGAGATCAAGATTACATCCACTGTGGAGAGGTCAAGCAGTTCAGTCTGAAAACAGAGCAAAGAGATAAGCAACTTGTAACTCTCTCATGCGGTTTAATAAATGGCAGAAAAACTTCTTATTCTGTCTTTTTAAACTTTATTGTAGGAATGTACCTGGTTTATAAAATTATGTCTCAGCTGTGGCAAAAATTAATGTTGCCTTTAAATTAACAAGTTTTATTTTAAAAGCCCCCTAAAATTATTCCATTCTCCAACCTG
>VZUA01088642.1:8875-29302 GCA_013401035.1 Horornis vulcanius
AACAACAAAAAAAACCAACCCCCCCCCCAAAAAAAACCCCAAAAAAACCCAAAACCAAAACAAAACAAAAAAACCCAACTCCAAAACAAAATCCCAAAAATATTGAAGGCAAATCCTGAAAATCTGCTTCTAAGAAACTAATTTATTGTGTGAAAACCAGAGTCCAAAAGCAGTCCAGAGAAGTTCTATGACATAAAAAGAAAACAGAATTTCCTGTTGTAGTACAGCAGATGAGGAGGCTGTGAGCCACTGTATTTGGAAAGAACAGGTATATGAGCAAATGGATTACAAATGCTTTATAAACTTGCTCTCTTCAGTGTTCTCAAGCTGAAGCCACCTCTCTGGGCTATAAAGATATATTACTCCTGTGGCCAAGAGGGCTATAAAGCAACTGGCCTGGTGTTTTCCTTCTTCAGCCTTCACATTTTAAAACATGGTGCCTTGTCCTTTGAAATTTTTTTCAGTATCTTTAGCATTGTTTCAGACCTATGGTGCAGAGATCCATTTCCTAAGATGCCTGTGACTAGCAGCTGATGAAATCCCTGTCAGAAGGATGTCATCAGTCATCATTAGAGATACCTATTTTTTAACTCTTTTGAGCTTATTCTGGTGATTCTGGCAGCTAAGGAATCTGAGGGGGCAGAGGAGGAACAGCACCCCTCTTCTTTCAGCAGGATCTGAGCTCCAATCTTGCTTGTTAGCTGTGATATCCCCTTCCTCTGGATCCTTGTTTTCCTTCCACATGCTGCTGATCTTCTAAGACCTTTCTCCCAAGTGCTGGAGATGCCCACTGGCAACTTAGTCTTTTTAAAGGCTCTTTGCATGCTTTTTCTGTGCTGGAGTGGAAAACTTCACTACATTAATGACAAGATCATTTTCAGAAAGCACATTTTCCTTACAAGCCTTTGCTGGGAGAGGGTGAGAGTTTGTATTTTCTTCAGCTGTTAGTTGGCTTTTAAGTCTTTTTACTTAAATAGCTTGATTTATTTTGGTTGTCAGAAATTTACACATTCAGAGCTCTGGTAATATGTACAAATATTTACAGATGGCAACAACAGTTGGAATAATGCCAGAACAGCCTTCTTCCCAGCAGTTAGCAAGGTATCCAGAAAGAACTGAAACTACAGGAGGGAATGCTAGACACAAGCAACAAGAGACAAACAGCTTATTCAGTGGAGATGGCTAATCTCCATTTTGATTTTGAATTTGCTTTCTCCATCTTATTAGTCTACATTACTGGAAAGAAGTGTTATCAAAACTAACTTTCTTAGTTACTTTCTTAGTTACTTAGTTTACTTCTAACAGAGCCTTTTGCAGAGCAATTTCTTATATNAGTTGGAATAATGCCAGAACAACCTTCTTCCCAGCAGTTAGCAAGGTATCCAGAAAGAACTGAAACTACAGGAGGGAATGCTAGACACAAGCAACAAGAGACAAACAGCTTATTCAGTGGAGATGGCTAATCTCCATTTTGATTTTGAATTTGCTTTCTCCATCTTATTAGTCTACATTACTGGAAAGAAGTGTTATCAAAACTAACTTTCTTAGTTACTTTCTTAGTTACTTAGTTTACTTTTAACAGAGCCTTTTGCAGAGCAATTTCTTATATGCTCAGGAATAGAGCTCATGGTTTGAGAAGAGTTAATGTTTGGTATCTCACCTCATATTTTGTGAGATTTCAATGAGATAAAATGGACATTTGTATGTAGCTGGTGAAGCAGCTTCTCTCCACAGCTAAGAAGGTATGGGCTTCTACACATGGTATATTCTCCACAAGAAAGAAACAGGATTACTCTAAAGAATCTACCTCTTCTATTAAGATACATAAGAAAATTGGCAAAATTTCCTGGTCTAAAGCAGGTCTTCTTCCTCATCTCTTGTAAGTTGTCAGTTGCAGACACCAGCCCAGTGTCTGGATCAGTTCCTATGGAGCTTGGGTCATGGCAACAGGGATGCTTTCATCAGATGAGAGACTCTGGTACTGAGGCTGGGGAAAACTTGCCCTTGTGTTAGTTCCTGCCTTTGTGTCAGAGCTGTATGTGACTGTAAAGCAAACCACACCAGAGGAACATGCACAGGTGAAAACTAAATGTTTGGGATAGAAGGAAGGGGAGGAAAATTAATTTTCACTCAGATCATCTCCCTGATTTATCTCATGCTTGCATGTTAATCCGACTGAAAAAGAAAGAGGAGAATGTAAAATTGGCTCTTGTGACAGCAGCCTGCACTCAGGTCAGCATGAGGCAAGTGTAAAACCACTGCCCAAACCCTAGTCTGTACAGCTCTCACATTTGGCAGGAGAATCAGAAGCACAGTTCTCCACAGCCTTTGTTTTGCCATTTTAAGCATCTGGTTTAGTCAAAAACAGTGAATGAAAAGTTGTAACTATGAAGAGTATGTGGTATGGAATTCATGAAAAGTATTGATATTCAAAAGAGTTTTAAATCTCTTTAGAGCCTAACGTGATCTGAGTCCATAATTGTATTTTGATCTGATTAGAATGTGTCCACAAAAACCATGAGATGCCACAAATGCTACTTGATTATTAAGTTCAGTTTTCAAGGCCTTGCCCCTTTACCTTCCTGCAGATGAAATTTTGAGCAGATACTAACAGGAGCCTGAAAGCTTCAACCTGAATGACTCCTGAAAAAATATCTCTTTCTAGAAGTTGTAATGAGCTTCCTAAACAGACTTCCTAAAACTAGGTCATTCAGTTCATCAGGAGAAAAGTACTTGGAACGTGGAGATGGCTGGATTATGAAGTCTGTTATTTATTCAAAATGTATTGCAGCATGACTGACCTTACTTCCATCTATTTAAAATTCCTCAGGAAAAGTCAAGCTGAATGTGTTAACGGCTGGAGTGGTGCTTTGTGGCCATGCCCCACAGCAGAGCACAGCACGGACAGTGCAGTGTGGTAGGAGCTGGGGCTGGGTAGTGAATGCTGCACACAGCAGCTGCTGCCAGGGGAGCACAGCCTGCCCAGGGACTACTGACAGGTAAACCCAGGAGACAGAGTGCAGACAGCTGCAGGGTGTGGGATGGTGCCTCATTGCCTTGCTGCCTGCAGCACCAGTGCCAAACTCTCCTTTGATTCTGAGTGCAAGTTGCTTATAGACACTACATTAGGTAGCTGTGCCAAGGTGTGCTTCAATGTCAGAGCAAAGAACAGAAATCACAGCTGCTAAAAAGCTTTCAGAGATAAAAAACCCCCCTGCCTCTGAACAAGGCTTGTTTGGGAATGAAAGATGCATCTAGTGATGAAGCAAGAGGTGAGCATGCTGTTCTCCATGGAGCACTTGGTGACAAGTTGCTGAGAGTGATTTCAGCCCTAAGATGTCTGTAGAAAAGCTTTTTCAAAGATCCCTGGCCACTTACATTGGCAAATCCAGTCTTAATCAAGTTATGAGAAGTATTACTTAACCTAAAGATGTCAAAAAATTATTTGTGTAGTTAAAACACAATGATGGAAGGATAAGTTATGGCAAATAACCATGTTAAATGAGGGTCAGGTTGCTCTCTTAATCAAATAACTTTGCCAAATATTTACTAAAATAGGACAGACTCTTGTAAAAGTATAAATAGTTTGTTAGTTATTTAAATAAAAGATCCTTACAAGCCTTATTTGGTGTGATTCTTTGATAGTGTTTATGAGGGGGGTTTTAATAGCAACATTTCCATTGTGATTTTTCACTAGTGAAAAGTAATTTTTTTTTTCCTGGCAAAATAGATTTTCCCTATAAAAATCTGATAGAAAATCTACTACTTCGTAAATTATGAGATTGTAAACACTCCGTACATGAACTATGCCACTAAATTAATATTTGATTTAGAGTGTTGCCATTTGTGGGTTTTGATTAGATATTTTGTTGCCGTTTTGCAATCAGCAAGTTCTGAACCCCTGATAAGGAAATAGTTGAATATGCATGGAGGAGGGGGAATGTTCTGGAAGAGAAAGCTTACAGTCTTTTGCCCAAACATGTTCTTTGTGCATGCTTGTATTTGCAGAACAGGATATGTTCAAAACAGATAAGACATATAGTTTTAAAATCTAATATTAGAGAATATACCTAAGGTAATGCAACAAGAATACTGAGAGTAAATGTGCACATTTTCAGTCTCCCTGATCTTGTGGAGTTGGGAATACCTGTATTCATGTCTTGCTCCATCCTGTTATGTACAGTTCACAACATTCCTTAAAAAGAACACCACAGGAAGGAATTAGAAGATAGAAATTGCTCTCTAATAGTATGGAAGACCTACCAAAGACCTACATAATTTAAGAACTTTAGGAAGTGAAAAATAAAGCATAATTACATGTTGGGCACTTCTCTAATATGTGGGAAAGAGCAGAATTATTTGATTCAGTTTTGGTGCCATAGGTGTTAGTACCACACATCCAGTGTATTTACAAATGGGATGAGGATGAGCAAGTGTTAAAAAACCTAGTGTGAACAGATAAATCAGGAAGTATCCCTGGTGAAAAGATTAGGCAATGACTGCTCACCAGGTTAACCTGAATCATCTTCTTGGTTATTGTGTGTCTAGTATATATCAAGTTTTGGTGGCAACCACAGTCCAACATAGCCAAATGAGGAACCCTTAGGACAAATGTCACATGAAAAAGGTTGGGCTGTGCCAGAGAGAGATTAAAACAAAGATTCAGCAGTATTTTCAGCCAGTCTGTGTATGAAAAGCAATTTGGCCTGAAGTTTTGAAGGCTGAACTCTGGCTGCAGATTTGAAAATAGTGTTATTTTGATATGTAATTTTTGCTGCTATTTTTAGTATTCTGATTGTGTAACCTGTAGATGTGATGGTGAGTGTTTATATGGCTCATATCTTTGGCTTTGGTGGAAGTGGCTATAAGTTTTGCCAACAATTTCAACTTCTACTTTCTAGTTTTCCTCTTTTTGTCCAATGTTTCTCAAGGCGCCTATTTAAGTTGGGTGCATATTGTACTGAGGCACAGTCACAAGTATAGAAGCATTCATTACTTTCTGGATGTGAAAATGGCCTGCTCTGAAGTGATTTCAACTCCACAGTAATAGCTGGAACTATTGGAAATTTCTGTTTCCAAGAAAAGATTGAGCCTGGTGTTTTCCAGGCAAAGTGAGAAAACCAACCAGAGTCCCAGCTGCCAGCCACCAGAAGCTAGAACCATGAAAAAAGATGGGGGCTGCTCACCTTATTTTACAGAGGCTCCACCCTGACCTTCTGTCTGTCTGCACATCATAGGGAGTAATAAGATATAAAATTATTTTCAGTTCACAATCGGTTCCATCCATACAACCATAAAAATGTGGAGTATGCTTCATTCCCTGCAGTCACCCAAGAGGAAAATGAAGCTAGCTAAGAGCTAGACTGCCATCTAACTCTAAGCATAATACTCTAAAATATTGTTTCAAAAGTCTGGAAGTATTCCAGCTATGTGATCAGATATATTTGAGTCCAAATGATACCTAAGCAAGTGAGTCAATAAAGAGATTATTCATAGATGAAGCAACAAAAAAACATGTCAGATAACTGAAAAAGGACCAGTAGAAAATGGAAACAAAACATAAGGAGTGCAAAACCATAGCAACAGTCAGTGTTGCTGGCTACAATAGGCTTGTGTTAACTAGAAATAGAACAAAGTAATGCAAGGGATCGGAAAATAAAAGATAAAGGCAGTTTCAGTATTTTCTATTGTAAACCATGCCATTTATGGAGTAATACAGCAGAAAGCAGTACAGTTTAAACAAACAGTGTAAAAAAATGGGAATTGATAATTCCGTGAATGAAATGCATTCTACATTTTAAATTATTCAATTAGAGAAAATTCAAAGTGTTTGCAGTTTTTTCCTTAACAAGAAAATACTGCTGATGCAAGCAGATTGTGATTCACCTTTTCTGTGAAACATCTGCAAAATAATCAGCCATGGTTAAATCACAGTCTTTACTTGTTTATATGAAAAGCAATTTCAGTGCTAAAGCATTGTGAAATATAATGGCAAAGTGAGATGTCTTTTTCAGCAAAAGAGAGAAAGCAATAGTACCAAAATTGTAATACTTGAAAAACTAGGGGAAAAACAACAAAGCTGAAAATAGACAACAGAAAAGAAAGTGAACAGCAAGATTTTGCATTTCTGTTAATGTGTTTTGAGGGATTGGGGGTTTGCCAGTACAGTATAAAATGTGGCTCCACTTCAGGAGATTTTAAAGCCTGGATAAGTTTTAAACCTGTAAGAATTCTCAGAGAGTTGAGGGTGAGTTTGTGGAAACCAGCTGGGTGTTGATGCTGTGCCTCAGGCTTTCTGCTCCCAAGGTTCCTAATATGCCTGCAGGTGGATTTCTTGCTATTTTATGTGTACTTTTATACATACTAGTAGAGATAGTCCCCTTGTGGGCAAGGAATCTGGGTCTGTCTTGCAGGCCATCTATTAACAAATCTTTAGAGGTTTCTACTCTTTAGCAGTTTTGGTAGAAAAAAGCGGTTTTGTGGATAAATAAGAGATAGATGTCCAAACAGTACAATCACTGAAACCTCCTTACTGCAGGAGATCAGACCAAAACTCAAAGCCTACTAGGTAACATGCAAGGAGAAATGTATCAGTTGTTTAACTGAAGGGTGTGTTGGGTGAAAGAACATGCTGGATAGGGGAATAAACAGCTGGGACTCATTTGATTGTAACACTCAAAGCACCAGACAGTAGTGTCAGAATTTCTGCAAAGCCAAGGAATCCTCAAGAGAAAATGTTCATCTGCTGACTTGAATGGAATAGTGGGAAGAATAGCATCAGCCAAATTACTTTAACCCAGCTTTGCTCCAGTGAATACTATTTGATGAGGCAAATTCTAGAATATTCACTGTAAACAAATTGTTTGCACAGCATCAGTTCTTGTCTTTTCTTAGTGTTCTGCACCCAGTGTTCCTCTGGACACAAATGAAAATATTTGGTGGGGACACAATATGTTTTGAGAAAAGATTCCAGAAAGCAGCATTCTAAAGCTAGTGTTATGTTTTTGGAATTGAGACAGAGCTCCCATTTTTTATCCTTTTTTTTTTTTTTTTNGATATCATTGATACTGGGAAAGTACAGAGATGGGAAAGTCTGAAACAAACAAGAAAAGTTGAGCAACTCTAGTCATGCTAATGCCCTACAATGGAGGAGATGCTTCTTGCATGCTTACTTTTATGTGGAATTCCTTGCTTAATAATGTAGGCAAAACTGTTTTACTATCTTTTAATAGGTGAGGATGGATGGGAAAGTGAGCTGGTGTTAAACCACCTTGGCAGTGTTGTTATTTTATCCAAAAAATCAAACTTTTAATCAGCTATTTCTGGTCTGAACTTCAGACTTCAGCACCAACACAGTTGCAGATGTACAACCTGTAAAAGAAAAATTTCCAGAAAAATATGATTTCAAAAGCACTGAGAAGAGCAGAAGAGATAATTTGTATTTTTTAAAATTGCAAACAAGGGAACCATAGAACTGTGGTCGTGTATGTTCTCTATACATGCATGGGGGAGATTTTGATGAATCCTTTTCAATGGCTGTGTGTTATCCATGAATTTAGATTAAATGAGCTTGAAAGTATAGTTTGATACATTTGCTCTTCTAGCAAGGCCTATCAGAAAAAATTCATCTCTCTCCCACAGCCTAGGCCCTTCACCCCCCTGTGCTCTCCTTGTGGTTCATTATCCCCCAGCTGGTGCTCCTGCAGTGGTGTGATGATCTGCCTGCAGGGCACAGTGGGATGCTCCCTTCTTTCAGTGGTTCCCTCTGCAGCAAGGTTAAAAAAGCAGCTGTGCTAGTGTGACAGAGTGGGGGGGTGGGAGGGCAGAAGATGTTCTTCTGCAGGAGGGATCCTCTTAAACCAAGAATGTTTCTGGAGGAAAGGTATTTTTGCTGCATCCTTCAGGCATTGCATCTCAAGAGTTTGAGATCTGTAGATTACTGTCACAATCTAGAAAGTAAACATAGTGAAACCTACAGTTGATCATACCATGCCTTTCATTTTTCCAAGTGATCCTTCAGGTGATTTGAGGAAACTCACTAAAAACTGTGTGATGTATTCTGGCCATAGGGATCTATGGCATTTCTCTGTAGGACGTAGGGATTTATAAACACCAAATACTGAACAAATATTAGATTTTTGTGGGTTTTCCCTACACAGAAACACCCACAATTCTCTCTCTAGTATAACATCACTTTCCTTCAGGGAAACTGTTGTCAGGAGCAATCAGTATGGCCAAGTATTTCCCACTGCCTCCACCCAGTCAGGAGGTTGTTGAATAAATCTGATTTAGCCTGCACTCAGATGGAAGAAGGATACTGAGGGAGTTTGGGTTTTTTCCTCCTGTTCATTGGTAGCTCAAAGAAATAAACAGACTTGTTAAACTTAGAAAATCTAATTGATTCCAGCTTCAGAAGTGCAAAAAAGATCTAAAGAACTAAAAGTCTCCCTCTTTGATTTTTCTCTGTGAGACAGTAGATGTAAATGTTTTAATTTAGAATTTAAATTTTTTGAATGCTGATGAATATAATAATCAATTATACTCAGGAATATTAAACTCTTCCCTACGAGGAAGGGAAGAGTTTTGATAAATCAGGATTTTTTTTTTTGTCCAGAAATGAAAACTTCCTACCGAGACACTGGCCAGTACTTCTCACTTCCAGGTTTTGGGCTAGGGACTTGAGCTACCCCTAATCTTATCAAATATCTATTTGACAGAATGCATCCTCAAAGGAAATTAAGGAAATTTAAATGAAGTATTAATTAACAAACATACATTGATTACAGGATAAATTTTCAGTGCTAAAGAAAATCAGCCCTGAAGGTTTTGCAACTATTCACTGGGAATCTTAGTATGATACAAACAGATTTGGGTTAAAAGCCAGACATATAACAGCTGTGTTTTTGGAAAACTAGGAATCTTACTCTAAATATTTTAAGCCAAAAGAAATGTTTTTTAAAATCTGCTATGCTTCAAAATTGTCTCATTGTGAGCAATTTCATTATCTTTAAGGGAACAAAGACTATTTAACTGTTTCTGGGTCTTATCCTTAAAAGTAGTGACATATTTCTATTCCTAATTCTGGAAGAAAAAAATCAAGACACCCTTGCATTCCAGAGATTATAATTGAAGTAACTAGTGTCACTTAAAAAAGTAACTCTTTAAAACACAAACCCCCCCTATATCTGCCAAAAAACAAAGAGGATTTAATTTCTAACTTTAGCAAAACCAACAGATCTAGGTATTTCTAAGGGTTTTTTTTTTTTAATTAGTAAAGCACGTGGGGAGTGGTGTGTGCAGGAGCTTGCATGTCCCTTCCCACCACCCCAGCACGGGAGCAGCTCCCTCAGTGGCAGCCCAAGGTGGTGACTCCTCTGCCAGGTCTCAGGGAAGCAGCAGAGAGGCAGATGTGAGCTACAGGGGTCAGTGTGTTGAGTTTTCTTACAGCAAACGGGTCAGTCCATGAGAAAAAAGCATAAAAATGTTAATTGTTCATCAGGGACTCCGTGCTGAACTCTGCTCATGACAGAGTCATCAGCACTGAAAAGAGATGACATTTACCAGTAACCTGGCACAGAGTGATAGAACCCTCAGACTGGAAAGGAATGATCATACCTTGATCCTACCTCAATTATGAAGAGCTGATCCATGTTCTAGATTGAGGAAAGTCATCTCTGCTTGGAGAGGCAAAATGAGGAGGGCCACTAATGCATGCCTAAATAACAGTTTGTGACAAGTGACACTGGAGGTAATTGCAGCACTTGCTTGGGTATGAAATGAGATTAAATTTGAGGAGAAGCAGGATTTGCAAGGTCTGGTCTTCCACAATTAGCAGGCATATGGATTCTGCCACCAATACCATAGGAACCCCCTTTACAGGGAATTTTGTATGAGTTGGATGCTTCTATTCTGCCTTCTGTACTAGTTAAACTTAAAAGAATTTGCAACTTTGTTTGTAAAATTTATTCAAAACCATCCAACTATCCATCTCCCCCTTCCAGAGTTCCCAAGGGTGGAGATAACACTGCCTCAAGCAGGCAGTGTGAAAATTCTTATCACTGTTATATTCAAGCTTTCATGCAAAAAGTGAACCACATGTCTTGGAGTGGAGGAGGGGACGTGTTTCTACATTTCCACTGACAAATGTGGCTGTTCATGATTTGGTGCAGCAATTCAGCACAATTCTTTCACAGGCAGGGGATTTGCAAATATTTTCTGAATTTAGCATGTGGGATCCTCTATGGAGTCTCTTGTTGCTTAATGCACTCCATTTCCACAGTGTTCAGTGCTCTCGAGTGTTCAGAGAAGGCAGATGTGTTGCCAGGGTCAGTGGGCCTGTCCTAACCCAGGACTCTAGGGCTGGGCAGCCTGTCCTGAAGCAACATCTCCAGATGTTTGGAAACCTTTGGGGTCCTTGGTGCCAGAGCCTGAGAACAACGCAGCCCTTTGTAGATCTCAAAAGTAAACCCAGCTCCCCTTTCATTGCTCATAGCAGACACCTGATTAGAAACCAAGCAGCTTGGAAATATTTGGAGCATAGAGAAGCTGGGGTAGGAGTTAGAAGAGAAGGACCAGGGCAGGCTGACTTTTCTGAGTCACGTTCAGCTGGAATCCTGCTCTTGTACGTTCTGCTGCTGCCCTGTGATGCACAGGAGATCTGACAACAGGGACCACTTAGAGGTGCACTGTGGTGTCCTGTCCTACTTTAAAACACTTGATTTCAGCTGAGCCTCACTCTGCTGGCTTGGCAGGAGGCTTGCTTCAACGCCTGCCTTATTTTCCTTTTGTAGACTAACTCTTTAATGGAATAATTACTGTACAAACCCCAAAGCCCAGCAAGCTGCTCTGCATTCCAGTTTCACAGGAAGTAAATTTCGAGCTTGCCAAGTCTTTTCACTCATCTGTGGCTGCTCAGTATCCCAGATCCCTAAGTCTGTTAGCAGGGGGTTACGTAATAGGCACACGGGTCTGTGGTTTTTTATATAGAAAACCAGAAATGAATGAATGTGATGTGGCAGGAAGCAGCTTGTATGAAAGGCCCAAGTGGAGATTGAGAGATGACAGTAATATGTTTTTAATACTAAGTTAAAGCAATGAAATACTTACTTGAGCAGCAACTCGAAAGTCCCTGAGGCTGGTTTTTAAAGGTAAAAATGAAATAAACCTCAAAAATTGCATGGTCAATTTATTTGATAGCAGGAGCTTAAATTACCCTAACAGCTGGTTTAAAAACTGTTCTCTTAAAAGAGAGACAGAAGTATTAAGACAGCTGTCTTTCTTTTTGGAAACACGATGATAAAGGGAGTAGGACTACAATAGTAACAGCCTTCTGCAAGATGAGCAGTTCCGGTTTGAACCACTGTGTTGGGTGTGCAGCCACTGGCCCTGGGGCTGTGCATTCCAGTTTCAGCTCAAGCTTTGTCAGTGTGTTTGTCTCCAGCCATGGCCCTGCATGCACCCCTGCACTGTGGTCTTGCTTTCAGCTTCTCCTCCTTTTGCTACTGACTGGACCCTCTGCATAGACCCTGGACCTGATTTATGTCCCCTTCAGGCACCCAGCTCCACCTGCCCTGGTCACACGTGGCAGGAGTGTGCTTTGTGTGTGAGGGGGCTGTCTGCACTGGGCCACCCCAGCCTCTGGCCCTTGATGGAGCAGCCCTGCTCATGCTGCTCCTTGCTGGCCTTCAGTGGCCCTTCCTGGCTGCTGGATGGCACCGGGCAGTGTCCCAGGGCAGGACACACCAACCACTGCAGAGTGGTGCTGAAAGGGTGAGGCACACCAGCTCCACAGCATCAAACTGCTACGGAAGCTGATGGAAATCATCTTCATCCTGTGCCATTTATGCTTCTCAAGGGATAACAAAACTCCTCAAGGTGTCTGTCATGGACTCAGACTAAGACGATTGGCAGCATGTTTCCTGACCTCTCCCTTCAGATCACTTTTTCATGTGTACTGAGGGCATTGATTGCTTCTTGGGATGAGCTCAGGCTTTTGTTTAATAAATTTCCTGTTGCTTCAGGGACCAGAGCAGAGGCTAAAGTTTCTTCAGTGTTCTTCCTACAGTGTGTTACCAGGCTTTGAGGTTCTTGCTGCAAGTCTGAACCTTGCTGATGTTTGTTGAGAATTATTTTATGTGGTGATATTTGGAGACCTTCAGAGTTCAATAGCTATAATGCAGATATGTTAGACTTGAACAAACAGAACTCTGAAGCAAAATAGTGTCTCAGTTTCCCCCAAGAAGAAGAGAGATCGTACAAGGAGGAAACTTTCAGTTTTGCTCTGTAGCAGGTGTCAAAGTTGGGGGTATCCTTGGTCTTTGATAGGTAGGATTGGGACAATTTTGAGCTGCCAGAATGGAAAACGACAATTCCTGCCTACTCTATCTAGCATGAACAACCTGAAAAAAAAAAAAAAGAGAGAGAGAGAAAAGCAAGCAGAACAGGCTAGGATCCTACTTGCAGCCCTGCTGCAATGGAGTGTGGCATGGGTGCTGAAGAGCAGGCTGTGCTGTACTAGAACCTGGTGCAATGTGAATATTCTGTTCCCTTGACATGTCTGGACCAAAATGTCTCTCCCCCAGGAGGCAAGACCTTCCCTGGCAGAGCCTACCTGAGCCTTGGGAAGTCCATATTTACCTGCCAAGGTTGTCCTCATGGATCACAGGCCAAACCAACCCAACCTGAATCAGGACCTGCAGCACAGCAGTGTCTGAGCTTCACCTGTTTGTAAATTATTGGAAATGGAAATGCTATGTAAAAGCAAACCTATATTTTGAAAGGAATATATAGTAAAATCTTGTTAAATAGCAGCAAATATTTTCAGGTGATTTTTGGTCCTTTCAAAATAGTAATTAGAATTAAGAGAGACGAGTGGAAATATTGTTTCTGTCTTGTAGAATTAGAATCAAAACAGAGAAAAGATGGAGGGGAATTGGTAATAATTAATTTACCAGGATGGTAGTGCTCTCATTCCATGTGCTCCAGTAAAAAGTAAATGAAAATCCAGGTTATGTCTGAGCACATGAAGAAATAAACAGTTCCTGTGTATTTCAGAGAGAATGAACTTCTCACTGCTGTGGTCCCCAATGGTTCTTCATTTTACTCAGAGATGGTCATTGTCAGTACATTCTTTAAACATGAACTAAACTAGTTTTTGTTTTGAAATTACGTACTTCTATCATCATCAACACCCTAAGCAAGACACTTAGTAAACTTTTCTCATATTACAATCTCATAATGACAAAACCAGATTAAAATACACATATATAAATTTTAGAAGATCATAAGGTCCTGCCATCTTTTGGGGGTAAATTCTCTGGTTCCTCTGAAAGGATTGCTACCTAATACTGAAGAATTCTGGTGCCTCAAGCAGTGCCCCATCTGAGCAATCACTTTAAAAGTATAGCTCTCTGGGGATGAGAAGAACTATCTTACCTCTACCATTGTTTATTATTATGAAAGCTAATGGAAAAATCAGATTTGGGAAAGATATTATACAGATTCTCTGCTACTAGAAATCCAGCAATTGTAGAAAGAATTTTATTCCTTTCAGCTACAGGTATCCTATTTCTTTCCTTGTGCTTCACTGTGTCCTCTCTGTACAGAGGCAATGGAATTTGTTTGAAAATCCAAGCAGGGCCCTGGTCCTTTGTACTGGCCTGACTGGGTGGGTACAGCCAACACTTACATAGGCTATTGATCATTTTTAGATTTGGTTTTAGAATCATGTGAAGAGCATTTAATAGAAGGAAGTTAACAAAAATATAAAATTTATCTTTCCTACTTTTATAATTATTTTTGGTTTACATTTTTGAAAAGCTATAAATGAAAATGTTCCCTAGTACACCTAAGTGCTCTTTATTGCACTTGTTCATATTCCTGTGGTTCAGATTGCTTGCACTTGTGTGGGTGCATTCATCCCCATGGTGGATGATCTTTTGAAGTTTTTGAGGAACTGGTATGTTTCAGCAAACTTAACCATATAGAAAAGGGAGAATGTGCACTTTATCACTGCAAATTTCACCTGTGAAGGGAGTAAACACATTTAACCTTTTAAGAGAAAGGCTTGGGCTTTCTCTCATAGATTTTTTCTTAAATGGAACATTTAACCGGTTTCTTCATTGTATGCTTCAGAAACTAGAAAGGACTAGAAAATACTTTTTTAAAAATTGTGACAAGACTTAAACATCTTGTGACCCTCTTATTGCTTCCTCACAAATGATATGTGCATCTGCAGCAATTTTTCTGAAAAGACAACTGTAAGAAAGCAGTATTTTCAGTGTAAATTGATTAGCAAGTCAGTTGCTGCGTGTCTGGAGCACCAGTGAAGGATCTGTATGCCAGTTTGTAGTTAATAATCTTTTCCAGGAATACACTCTTGTATTCACAAACTGCTTATGTACCTCTGGCATGGACTTTTAAGCAGCACATCTTGTAACCTGTTTCACAACCACCCTTGTCTCCTGTATGTATTGCTTGCCAACTGTAATTGATGGACTGAGTTTCATAGCAATGGATGAGTATGCTGTCTGTAAATGTCCTAATTCTGGTGAAAGTTTTGTTACCCAGGCCTCATTATGGGCTGTATTTCTGTATGAAATCCTAGCATGTGCGGGTGCCTTCAGCAGGCTGTCGAGATGGCTGCTGGAAACCTATCTTCAAAGCTTTATTGCAAGTCAGACTATTCTGAAACTTGGCATGCAGCATTTGGAGTGGGTGCAGTTCTTTTCGTTAAATCCGGGTCTGTCTCCTGCTCTCTTTTTATAGTCCAGGTTCCCTAGGGTAGAGGGAAGTACCTAATTGCAAATCTGTCTTGCCAAGTGTTTGGCAACTAGAGCTTCCCCCCCACAGTGGAGCCTATCTCTAAAGCAGATAAGGTCCATTTGGAAGAACCTAACATTTTAGGCTAGAAAAGGGCAAAGAGTTTTGAAGAATAATTTAGAGATTAAACTCAAGTAACACACTTATTTATAGACATTGTGGATAAGACAATTTTAAACATCATTGGTTGGAAAGAATGTCTTGTTACAAAATCTGTATTTTTCCCTTTCTCTTGCATTTTTTGTCGTTGGGCACTATTGCTTTATTGTGGAATTTTAGGGTATTTGGGTGAATGATAATGTTACAGAAACTTTTTGTACTTGTGTATCATACAAATATATCTATAATTTTCAAGAAATTTATGTACTTTATTTGAATCAACTAGATAGTTAGTGTTTGAGAAGTACTTTTATGGCTTTGTGTATGTTACAGAAATCTGGCATCTGGGTCAGTGCTTGCAGAGTGTGCATACCAAGGAGCACATACCAGCAGAGCAGAGGTACAGCAGAATTAAGGGCCTGGGTTGCTGTGAGTCAGTCCTGTAAACCAGCAATCCTGCAGAGTCAGCACAGGCCCCACGAGCAGAAACCTAAACATCTGGCTAACTTCAGGCTTGTGCTTAAGCTTCCTTGACATGAGCTGTTAAAGGGAGGGGGGTGGGTTTGCTTTTAATCTCTATTCCAAGAGCTTTACTTCACAAGGTTACTCTTAGGAAGCACTTTGCCAGCAGGATGGAGTTTTTTCCTTAGCTTCAGCCTGCCTTCACATGGTGGGGCAAGACAAAGGCATCCAAGTCCCAGTTTCTCCCTTCCTTTTCTCTCTTCATATGTGAGCTTTGCAAAGTGGGGAGCCAGCCTAAAAGATAGCTGTAGCTTGTTCATGTAAATATCCCAGCTGGAGCATCAAGGGATGCAGAGGTGCTGGGTGCACACCTGCCTCAGGGTACAAATAGCCTACAAAATGCGTAGTGTGGAGATTTCCTTTTTGGCTGGGGTGGTGTGTTCAGTGATACCTCAGTGTGTGGGCTGACCAGTACTTGTGCAATTATCTGAGGCACTCTGGCTGTAAACACTTGCAGTGGGCTTGCTCCTTTACTCCCCCAAGGTATGAAAACAAATTGCTCTTCCTTTTGGATTGAATTCTATCCCCATTTCATTTCATTGCTGCTCTTCCTCTACGTTTCTTTCTCATGTGTTTACATCTGCTTTTTGCCTCTCAAGACTTTCTGTATTCATACTAATTATTAGTTGCAGTAGTTTCTACACTTATATTCTATATATTAATTTATAATAAAGTTCTGAATTAAAATTTCAGTTGTCCTAGTTCTAATGATAATATGGTCAAAGAGAACCTTACAAGAACAGCCATGGCTGAAAATGCTTGGGGGAAATAATGTTCTTGCCATGACACTGATGTTCTATCTGAAAAGCTACCAGAAAAATAGCACTAGACAATAGTCTGTCAGCCTTTCAGTTGCGCTCTGTTCCCCCTGACAGTGGAAGATGTTGCTTTGATCCACCCAAACAAAGGAACTCAGCTTGGAGGCCTCTTCTGACTCTTTGGTCACCAGTGAGTTCAGTAAAGTTCTTAAAGATCCCTGCTGTGCTTAGGTCTGATACACTTAATTACACATTAAAAATTTGACAAACTCGTTTTTGGGAAGAAGAATGTAGAAGTCAAAGGAAGACAGCGGGAGGGAAGCCCCTTTTACTTCTAGAAAGACTTAATTGTGAACTGAGGGAAATAAAGCTTGACAACACGTGCTATGTTTCTGTTAACAGACCAACAGGATGATCTCCCTCCACCCAGCTGGGAGGATGTTAACGACTCGTTACAGTTAGTTTGATGGGAATTGGAATTTATTGTGGTATCTGGTAGCATCTATCTTTCAGTTCTTCGTCTGTTTTGATAAGGAAAAAATCCTGTGCTGTTGTATCCAACTTCATTCCTGCTGATAAATAAGCTGCATATCTTTATAAACCATCAATTACCCTCTGTTTGTCAGTTTTATAAACTGGAAAAGATTAGTGGGAAGAGAAAGGGAGGGTTGCAGCTTGTGTTGTGTGCAGGGCCTGAGGGCTCCTGCTCAGCAGGGAGAAGGGGAGGTGGACAGGGGACATCCCACCAGGGCCCTGTTCTCCAGGTCTGGGGAGCTGGTTGTTTGGATCAGTGTTGCTATTGAAGGATGATGTCTTCTGCTGGGCTGAAAGGTGCCCTGGGAGAGCTGCCCCACTTGTAACCACCGCCCTTTGAGGCTGCTGTGGGCAGAGCTCCTCCTGCATCCACAGCTCCCTTGCTCAGTCACATGTGTTGCTTTTCTTACGGTGCAAGCTGCAGTGCCTTTGGGACCATCGGTTTTCCCTGCCACAAACACTGAAACTAGCAGAGGCAGGTGTGTTTCAGTGTTACCTGAATTCCACTTTTGATCTGTTACTGAATGTGATCCTAGTTTTGACAGAAGCCCATCTCATAACATCCAGTAAATTCACAAGCAGCTTTTTGCACTGAAAGATAGAAAATAGACCTGCTGGGATTAATCCAGACTACATGCACTTGGCTGAATTGCAGCAATGTATTTCTCCCCTGGATATGTTGAGACTTCTTTGAACATTTCAAATTAGCATTTCACTCAGGCTGATTCTAGTGATAGGCGATGAGTGACGTTAATATTTGAAAATTCTGTAGTAAATCTAATTTTCAGGTTTGCATGCCAAATCTTAGCATGTACTGAGGCACTTGAAGCTGACATACAGATCTTGTAGTTACAATTTAAATGTGTGGCTTGTCTTGGCGTTTCATGCCCCTGATATACAGATGTTACAGGGTTAAAACCAATGCGGTTTAAGCAGGATGATATGGTTCTTCTGAATAATTAGTACCCCATAGAACAAAACAATATCATCTCACAAACTGTGATTATGGTCTGTCACCACATGAAAAACAATTGGGCTGATAATTTTAATATTTTACCTCAAATTTTACTGGTAGGCCATGGGCAGGGTGATGCCTATCCAGATTTTGCTCTGATCTCCAGGCATCAGTATGTGTTCCTAAATGGGGTGTGACAGCAGGAGCTCGGTAGTTCAGCAGCCATCAGCTGAAGAGGCTCAGTAATGTCCTACCATGTTCATTAGGTTCCAAAAGGGCTGGAAACAGTAGGCCTTGATTAATCAGTTTTACGTGCTCTACATAAGTTGTAGGTGATGAATCTCCACGAAAAATACTTCAAGGAAAAGACCAACATTACGTCTCCATTTTAAACCCTGAAACAAGGCAAGGGAATGCAGTTCGGGAGCACTGTTGGTCCAGTATATTTGTATCCTTGTCCAAAGTAATTTACCACAGATTTTACAGTCCTCTTTTTGCTGTCACAATAGAGGATTTACCACATTTAAGTCATAATGCAGCAAATTAATAAAAGCATTGATTTTTAGCCAACAAAAAGCTGAGCTAACAGGAGGTAATTAACAGACATTTCTCCCCTCCCAGCATGGGCTGCCTGTAAGTGAATATTTCAGAATACTGTGAGTTTTACAAAGACAGCTGGGGTAAATACCTATAAATTCAAACTGCACACTGTTTTTTCATTAAGCAACTGCAATGAACGTGACTCAAGTTACAGAGTTACAGAACTAGTTGTGAGCAGATCTGCAATGGAAAACATATGCCAGATTGTGAAGGATCCCAGCAGGCAATAACTGCTTGGCTGTAGGCTGCGTGCAGGACAATTCTGTGTCCCATGAATTGTCCACAGCAAACTACCACAGTTTAATCCATTAAAAGTGCTAAAGGAACAAAAGCTCCTTAATATGTCTGAGTTCAAGAAGCATTTGGACAATGGTCTCAGTCCCATAGTGTGACTCTTGGGAGGGTCAGGAGTTGATGATCCTGATAGGTCCCTTGCAGCTCAGGATATTCTGTGATTCTGCATCTTCTCTGCTGCAGTGAGCCATTGTAATCCCCTCACCTCTGGGATGTGGAAGGAGCCCCACGAGTAGCTAACACAGCCCAAGGGAGTGGGCTGGCCATCACAAGGTGGAGTAGCTTCTGGGAGTTTTGAAAGCAAGTTCAAAAAAATTTTATAGCTGAGTATCAACCTGATGAAGGAAAATGTTGTGGAGTTTTTTATAGAACAAGAAAAAAAGCTGGCTGTAGGATTTTGTGTCCTCTGAGATCCATGCTACTGCCTCATCTCAGTGGATTCCTCCTGACAGGTGTATACTCATGTAGTAGAAATTTCAGCAGTTCTCTTTGAAATTGGCATTCCCAGATCTGATAAGACAAGACTGCAGACAAGAAAACTGAAATGCTACAAAGAACTCTAGAATTTCTTACCTACACTGCCAAGTCCAGCTGGGGGGCTTTAATAAGGAAACAGAACTCTTTGGAACAAGCAGACAGAACAGGAGCAGGAGTCAAGAGGACTCCCAGGACACTTGGAAATAATTGGCATTTCTCACATAACAAACAGTAACACTTAACGTAGCAAAAGAATAATTAAAGACAAATGCCTTATAGCAAAACAGAGTGCATCTGATCCTCTGGTAGGATTTTTGGGGCAAGTGGTGAGGAAAAACAGGAATGGGAAGTACAAAGGAGGTTTTATCAATGAGCTGCCTGCTGCTACACATGGCCAGTGGCATTCATTATATCAATAATTTAAGCTTTCCTCATAAGATCCTGATTTTCATTTAAAATGTCAGGTGTTAGGCTATGTCCCTATCTCGTCACATCAAGACATAAAACTAATTATACATTATTTGTTGCAATTTGTTTGTTTATGCCATATAAAATTCATGGGTCAAATTAATACCTTAAGCAAAACATTCTTAGCACTATAATTTTTGAAACAAAAGTTTAATTAGGTCTTAGATTAAAATCTTACTCTTTTGAAATCTAGGGAAGAACTTTATGCAAGAAACCAAGTAACATGTAACAAAACCACTCTCTTCCCTGCCATATCCCCACAGGAAGATGTGAGCTTTCCCAAAAATGGAATGAACAATACTCTGGGGATACTCAGGAATGCATATAGTGGTTAGTTTTTAACATGAGACAATAAACCATTGTATAGGGATAACATTCTAGCAGTCAGTGGAGATGAAAGTAGAAAGGATTGAGTCTTGGGAGAGAGAGAATTAAGCATATAACAGGCATATTTAAAAACCCTTGGTTATCTAGTTTATGCTGATGCAAAATACCCAATTTACTGGACCCTCAGCTTAGCAGTACCAGAATTTTTTTGTTACCAGGGTAACAAAATCTCTATATGCTGGCCTTTGTAAGCATATGATCAAAGGGACTATCCAATTTCCACCCACTGTGTGCAGTCTGCCAATTTAAATATTTACTACCCCTTGAACTGGCCAGCCAGGAACGCAGCAGCAGAGAGGGTATGAACCATGTGTGTACTGCCACTGACCTGGGACATGTTCTGTTTTCTGGATAAACTACAGGAGAACTCTAAAGTGAACATGCTGTGGCTACATATGTAGAATAATTTACTATATGCTCTAAAAATACAAACATCAGAGACACCCAAACCACCCAAAAAAACATTTACAATTGCGCTGCAGTAAGAACATTGCTTCAGAAACGTCTCAAGAG